>JAINVK010000701.1:0-29512 GCA_030068075.1 Paguma larvata | reverse complement strand
GAGCACCCCACCCCAGGTGCAGGTGTTACAGCCTGCGTCCCAGTCCCCTTACCGAACCCTGTGTCCCTTCCCGTTTCCCAGGAGCACCCCACCGAAAGTGTAGGTGTTACAGACTGCGGCCCGCGCCCCGCACCCAACCCCAGGCACCTTGCCCCGCCCCCAGGAGCGCCCCCTAGCAGGCGCCCGAGTTAGGGCCAGAGGCCCCCTCCCCGCACCTAACCCTCGGGGATCCAGTAGAGCGCCTCCCCGTGGAGACCGGACACCCCACGTGCAGCACCCCCCCCAGCCCGATCCCTGCCCTTCCAGAACTTACACAGCCAGGATGCTGCCGAAAACGGTGACCTCCCTCTCCACAAGACTTCTGAGGGGTTCGTCATCTGGGTTCAAGAACGCGCAGGCCATCTCCGACTCCAAGGGGGATGGGAAAGGCACACAGATGGCGCTGGGTGCAGATTCGGTTAAGGCACCACGCGTACGCACTTAGTGCCTGGGCCCCCTTGCGGCGCCACCCGGACGAGGCCACCCCCTCCCGGCTCTCGACGCTCGCTGCCACCCCGTTACCCGGCCCATGCCCGCACACCACCCCTGGCACCCGGTTACGCCCCAGGCTCTCTTTCCTTCCCCCCGCCCCCCACCTCTCTCCAGCCACGCCTTGACCACCCTGTTGTCACATCGGTGCCCCGTGCACCCCAGGTTACCGCGGCTCTCCCTTCCCGACCCCAGCTCATTCCCCAGCTTTCGGATCTGTGCCGTGTGAAGGCCAGGTTACCAGGGCTCTCCCTTCCCGACCCCAGCCCATTCCCCTGCTCTCAGATCTGTGCCCGGCGCACCCCAGGGTACCATGGTTCTTCTCCCTTCCTCCCCCAGCCATTTCCCCACTGTCCCCTCGGCTAGGATACAATTCGTGTATTAGAGTTTCCGGCCCTCCGACCGTGGAGAAGGCATCTCCGCCTGGCCCTGGCACCTGCTGTTGTCCCGGGACACGCGGAGCTTCGCCTGGGACGGCAGCCTCCGCTCCCTCGCCTCCTAGGCCCTGCTGGCCCTGCTGGCCCTCCCGGCTCTCGGGTGGGTCGTCCGAGCCGCCCGCTCCACCGCCTGCGTCCGCACCTGCCGCTTCCATGGTCGCCGCGCTCCGCCTCAGATCGCCCCCTCAGAGAACAGGCCCTCCTGCCTTCTGCCTCCGAGGGTGGCTGAGGCGGGGCGACTGCTTCCGGAAGCTCCACCCCTCGCGCCGACCCCGCCCTCCCCGCGCACGCGCACACTGGCCCTAGGGGGGCTGCGGGGCGCGTGGTCGTTTCCCGCCAATGCGAGGCAGTCTCGCCGGCTCCGGGATGCTGGCCGCGGAAGCTCCGCCCCTCACAGCTCTGGATGCCTCCCTGGGGCACCTGCTTCACCAGGCTCCGAGAGAGGCCGCCAGGCCTGCGGTCGGTTCCCGACTAGCGGGCCTTTCCGCCCTTGGGCCCTGGGAGACCCCACGGCCACCTAGGCAGTGAGCGGGTCCTCATAAAGTGCAGGCAATGGGACTCGGGTTTCCGGGAGCGCCTATGCCAACATTTCCCTGCCCCTAGCTCCACCCCGCCTCCCAGTCATTCCCTTGGGCACGTGACGGGTTCCAGCGGAGACAGAGCTGTCAGGAGCCCCTAGAGACTACACCCCTCCTAATCTTGGCTGCCTAGCCAAGGAGCGCTCCCTCGTAAGGCTCCGCCCAAGCGCGCAAAGCCACCACAGCTTCCAGGCTTCCCGGAGCACCTGTGCAAACAGACCCCCTGTGCTCCTCCTGGGCTCCGACTGCTTCCCGCGTCCCCTGCCCCGCAGCCAGCTCTGCCGCGGGCTCCCAGAGACCCCGCCGTTGGCAGCCTAGCCAGCGGACGCTCCCTCACGTATCGTCGCCCCGCTTGGTGACCCCGCTGCACCCACGAAGCCACTCTTGCCTCAGCTAGAACCCCTACCCCATCCCCACCCCAAACCATGTGTAAGGCTGCCAAACTCCACGCCCTGTTGCCGCCCTGTCACCTCCTTGGGCTCAGTGTCCCCAGGAATCGCGGCATTCGTGGAGGGAGGTGGGACACCGCCCACACGGATACTGCCCGCACCCCGTCCCCTTCTCCGGGATAGGGGGCACACTAAAGTGGCCTTTAGAAGGGGCGACTGAGCAGACGTGTGGATCAGATTTGCGGTCCGGGAAGATCACTAAGTGGCTCGTGTCAGGGCGTGCCGCCGGGTGGGGGCTTGGGGGTGGCAAGCCTGCCAGAAGGAGGCAAGGAGGGAAGTGATGGCGATTGGATCTAAAGTAGTTAATGGCCATGGAGAACAGGGCTCCAGTCACATTGGAAAACTCACAATGCAAAACGGAAATCCCTCAGATCCCAACCTAGTAAGCTACTGTATACATGCACAGAAATCTTGCAACAATACGCTGAAGTGTAAATTCCTCGCATCTCCGTGTGGTGGGATTGTGGGTGGTTTCTTTTCCTTTTTGTGTATTTCCCCCCCTCCAAAAAGAGGTTCCCAGTGACTTTACACGACTTTAGTGTTTTTAATTTTTTATTTTATTGTGTAAGTGATCTCTGCGCCTCACATGGAGCTCGGACTCACAAACACCCCGTCTGGCACTGTCCCAGGCCAAGAGAGTTTATGTCTTGAATGGGTGTTGGATTTGGTCATATGCTTTTTCTGTACCTTGATATGATATTATAACTTGTCTTCTGAAGCCTGTTGATGTGATAGATTACATCAACTGATTTTGGAATGTCAAACCATCTTTGCGTGCAAGGGATAAATGTCATTGTATAGTGGTATATAATTCCATCTATGTTCATTGTTGTATCTGACTTTATAATATTTTGTTGAGGGCATTTGCATCTCTGTTCATGAGAGATCTTGGTCTGTAGTTTCATTTATGTATTTGTTTATTTATTGATTTCATTTATTTGATTGTTTGTTTGTTTGTTTCCTCCATGCCCAAATTCATCTAGATTTTTATAGTTTAGTGTTGGATACTTAGGGCTATAATCCACTTTGGGATAGTTTTTGTGACGAGTGTAAGATGTCCGTCTACGGGCTTTTGTTTTTGTATTTGTGTGTGTGTGTGTGTGTGTGTGTGTGTGTGTGTGTGTGTGTTACATGGAGATTGCCAAGAGTTCCACTACCGTTTGTTGGAAACACTATCTTTCATCCATGATATTGGCTTTGCTCTTTTGTCAAGAATCAGTTGACCCTACTTATGGGGGTCTATTTCTGGGTTTGCTATTCTGTTCCGTTGATCTATTTGTCAGTTCCTTTCACCAATACCACCCTGTTTTGATTACTGTAGCTTTATAGTAAGTCTTGAAGTTGAGTAATGTCAGTGCTCACACTTTGTTCCTTTCCTCCAGTATTGTGCTGACTATGCTGAGCCTTTGGCCTCTCCTCGTAAACTTTGGATTCGGTTTGTCAATATCCACAAAATAGCTTGCTTGGATTTTGATTTCCATAGCTTTGAATTTATAGATCAGGTTGGGAAGAACTGAGGTCTTGTCAATATTGAGTCCTTCTATCTGTGAACATGGAATATGTGTCCATTTCTTTCTTCTTTGATTTCTTTGGTCAGAGTTTGGTAGTTTTCCTCATACAGATGTTAGATATATTTTGTTAGGTTTATACTTCAGCATTACACTTTTGGGGTGCTAATGGTAATTTAATATAAATGGCTTTTAATATGTTTCTAAAATTTCAACTTTCATTTCATAATCGCTGGTATATAGGAAAGCGATTGAGTTTTGTATATTAACCTTGTATCCCGCAACCTTGTTACGAAAATAGCTCCGGTAGCCTCTTTCGTGGCTGTCTTTGGATCTCCTGCATAGACAGTCATGTCACCTGTAAAGTCCATTTTGATTCTCTTTTATCAATCCGTATGCTTTTTATTTCCTTTTCTTGTCTTATTGCACTAGCTAAGACTTCCACTTCATTGTTGAAAAGGAGTGGTGACAGGTAAAAGATCCTTGCAAGTTCTTGATCTTAACAGGCAACCTTTTAGTTTCTCGCATTAAATATGAAATTAACTGTAGTTATATGTATATACATATATATATGAAAATATATACATATGTAGCTGTTCTCTATCAGATTTAGGAAGCCACCATCTAGTCCTAGTTTGCTGAGAATTTGTATCTTGAATGGGTGTTGGATCTCGTCAGATGCTTTTTCTGTACCTTGATATGATATTATACCTTGTCTTCTGCGGCCTGTTGATGTGATACATTACATCAACCGACTTTGGAACGTCAAACCATCTTTGCATGCAAGGGATTAATCTCATTGTACAGCGGTGTATAATTCCTTTTATACATGGTTGTATCTGACTTTATAATATTTTGTCGAGGGCCTTTGCATCTATGTGCATGAGAGATATTGATCTGTAGTTTCATTTATTTATTTGTTTGTTTGTTTGTTTGTTTATTTATTTATTTATTTATTTATTTTCTTTGTAGAGAGAGAGAGCACGAGGAGGGTGGGAAGGGGAGAGGAGGAATGACAGAGAGAGAGAGAGAGAGAGAGAGAGAGGGAGAGAGAGAGAGAGAGAGATTCAGAAGCAGGCCCATGCCCAGTTTGGAGCCCGACAAGGGGCTGAGTCTCACAACCCTGAAATCTTGCCCTGAGCCAAAATCAAGAGTCAGGTGCTTAACTGACTGAGCCACTCAGTGTCCCCTGGTCTCTAGTTTTCATGTCCTCTTTTTGTGTGGTTTTGCTATTAGGGTGATGCTGCCTTGCTAGAATGGGTTAGAAAGTATTCTCTGTGCTTCTGTCTTGCACTTGGGGCAGCAGGTCCAGCCCACTCCCCGGAGGAGCCCCACTCTGGCTGCGGAGCAGGGAAGGGAGGGGCTTTGGGGCCACGGGAAAGCGCGAGCGGTGTGCAGAGGTGGGGGTTGCCGCCATTCCCACGTGCCAGGGGCCCACGGTCAGTGAGGTGTGCGGACCGGGAGGGACAGAAGAGCTCAGGCAGAGGAGGAGGGCTTGGCCAGGAAGGGGGCAGCCCCTTCTCACAGCACTGCCCGAGGGGGCCCTCCTCCACCTTGTCCTGGCCGCTCTGGACCGAGATGCCTCCTGTCGGTGACCGGTGTCCGTCAACAGCTAAGGCTGGCGGAAGCAGTGAAGAGGGGGCGTCCCAGGCCTGAGGTGTCCTCAGGGCCCAGCCGTGGATCCGAGGCACGGGAGCGGGGAGGGGGCGGTACCGGGCCTCCTTCATTGCTGCCTTTCTTTGGGCCCTGTGTGGGGGCGGGGAAGACAGGACCAGGTGCCCTGAGCCCGGCAGTAGCGATACCCCCGGACTCCTGCCCTTGTGCCCCGGTGTCGTGAGAGCCCCGGCCCCCTTTGCCGTTTATACCCCCAACCAACCATTTATTTATCTGCACCTCACCCTGTGCGTCTGTCACCACGTGTCCCTTCTCTGGGACGTGGTCAACCTCTCGCACCTTCTCTCCTTCTGGAGTTGCACCCTCTCTCCTTCTCGAGGCCTCCTGGATCCTCCGTGGCGTGCTCGGCCTTGGCCTGGCCTCTGGCATCTCCCCCTGGCCATGGCAGGTCCCATCTGCTCTCAGTAGGGCCCGGGGCAACAGAAGCCCTTGATGGGGGGGGGCGCCCAGAGGGATGCAGCGACGCCATCCTCAGACCGTGGCTGTGCCCACGGGTCCCTCCAAGGCTGGGTCAATGCATCCCCTGCAGACTTCTTGGGCGTCAGACCGTACCTTTCCCCGGGGCCCTGACCTGAGCGCCTGAGGAGTGTGAGCGGGCTCGGGCCACGGCCTCACGTGGTCCAGGGGGCTCTGGAACGCTCCTTCTCCGGGGCCTACCGCCGAATTCCTCAGTGTGGTCCACACTCGGCCCGGAACCCTCACCCCCGCCGCCCTGTCCTGCGCCTGCACCGAGTGCCCGAGAGGGCAGTGCCTTGCCCCTTTGCTCCTCGTCCCCCTCTGAGGCCTCGGGCCCCATCTCCTGGTCCCGGAAAACCCCGTTCTCTCCTGTGTTTTGGCATGAGCTTGGTGTTGTTGTTCATGGAACATTTTTCCAATTTAAATGTTGGGAAACCGGAATTAGCGTGTGGCAGGTGGGTGGGGGGCGAACAGGGAAGCAGGACGGGAGGCTGTGTGACTCTGGAGGAGCTAGACTCCCTTTACGGGAGGAAGGGAGACCCGTCGCGGGGGTTTTGAGGATCTGAGGAGGTCCAGGGCCACGTCCCATCCGTGTCGGCAAACCCCGGTGGCTCTACCTTCAAGATGCAGTCAGAATCCTTTCCCTTCTCCCCACCTTCACTACCCCGGCCCCGGTGGTGTCTCGCCTGGATGCCAGTCTCCCCACTTCTGTCCTGCCTGCCCTCATCCTCTTCTCAACGATGTAGGCACTGGGAACCCGATAAGACATAAGGTGGATCTCGTCCCACTCTCTTCAAGACTGCGTAGTGTCATCAACAGCACCCAAACTCCTTCCCGTCCGACGACTCTTCACTGCCCCAGGGGCCTCTCCATTGTGATTCTCCTACCTGCTTCTTACCCCCGCACGCACACCTCTGGAAATAATGCAGGTGGGGAGACGGTGGGACACAATTTTCAGAAGAGCGGCTGGGAATGATGGTTGAGTGAGTCAGGTGGAACTCCGGGAAAGAGAGCTCCAGACAGAAAAGAGCAGGTGCAAAGGCCCTGAGGCAGGCCTGTGCCCGGCTTGATTCAGAGAGGCCGGGAGCCCAGTGTGGCTGCATCAGAGTGAGCAAGGTAGACAGAGGAGCGGAGGAGGCGTGGAAGATACCGGCTGGTTCACAACCGACTCTGTGTGGCGCCGTGCAGGGCTCTGGCTCCATCTCTGAGTGTGAGGGGAGCTCAGGGACGGTTTGGCATCGAGGAGTTTTGTGACGTGACTGACGTGGTAAAGCCGCCCAGCACCCTTCTGCAACCCTGGGCTTTGCTGGGGGAGGGAGGGAGGCTCACACTAAGTGTCAGATCTCCTGATGATCCGGCTGCAAAATTCTGGGCCCTTCCTGGGTAGGGAGGGTCCCAGTGCCCCTTCTTTCTGTCCCCTTCCTCCGACTGCCCCTTGAGGCCCCTCCCTTCCTTCTCTGGACTCTCATCCACAGAAGACTCTACCATCATAGGCCTTGATGGCCTCCCAGCAAGGAGCCAATGCCTTCTCAAATAAAATGGGCCAGTTTCTCTGTTATGAGAAAGGAGAGCCACGTCTCAGTGGAAGGAAGGAGTGAAACTACGGTTCCTGAATTCAATATCGGGCAATCTTTCTATTGCAAGAGAAGAAAGATGAGAAGGAAAACAATAGAGAGTATTCAGGTCGGGGGGCCCTGGGTGGCTCAGTGGGTTGAGCGGTGAGAGTGTCTCCGGTTGGAGCGCGGCAGAACCCCCGACTTGAGGCGACAGAACCGAGAGTCCAGGAGATTGAGCCGGCAGGGCAGAGGACCAGAGACGGGAGAGCCGCAGAGGGAGAGAAGGCGGCATGTCTGCAGAGGCTCACACGAGCGTGGGAGGACACTCCCGGAGGCCTGGGGAAAGGACCGCGTGCAAGGATGAAAGGTAACCGTGCCCCGAACTCGAGCGCGATAGGAGAGCTGTCCCCCGCTGGCCGGGATGCGAAGCGTCACAATCCAGAAGGCCTCGGCTACTCGGAAACGTCTTGCCTCAGTTGCGTGGAAAACCGGATTCTACCCCGAACGCTGCTCTGGTCCCACTCCTTCTTAGAAGCAAGACTCAAACAAACCCAAATGTTTCCAAATAACAGCTGCCCAGGACAATGCTTCCGGGTAGCAATCGAAGACAAAACCACCAAAAAAGACAACCAGAAAATACAGCGCCAAGGGCAAAATACACAATGCCCAGGCATCCAGTCTGAGATCAAGAGGCACGCCAAGAAGCAGGGAAGTACAACCTCCTCACGAGGCGGAAGCGATCAATAACTGACGTATTTCCCAGCAAAAGGCATGCAGTCCGTTTAACGGGAGGAAGAAAACCGCGTTTGCCTACAGAGATCTCGACCGTGCATGTAGACAATCCGAGGGAATCTACATGAGGCTAGAATGCCTGTTGAGCACGGTTCCAAGACACGAGCTGTTTAGACGGAGCTGACCATCCCCCCAGTCCGCCCCCAAACCCTCAGCCAATTGTCACACCGCCTCTTTGCTCATCTGAAACGAAGCCGGTAAGCCGGAAAATTCCTACTCTCGTGTTTCCGTGTTCATTTCCCTGGTACAATCGAAGTCTTCTCCTTTGGTAGCGGCCGCCCTCGTGGTTGGGGATGCGGGGAGACCAGACTTCTGGTGGGAGGGCATCTTTCCTGGAGAGCAGTTGTGTCCTGTAGACCGACACGCTGAAGGACATGGCAAGTAAGTATCTTGGCAATTCTACCTCTTGGAATCAATCTTAAGGAAATAACCATTCATGCGAAGACTTACCTTCAAGGTCCCATTGCATCGCTACCCGTAACAGGGTTCAAAGGCTGAGAACGACCTAACTGCTCAACGGTATATAATCATACATTTTGTGTATCTACTGGATAACAGATTTGGAAGAGTTTTTATCAGGGAGTGGGAAAACGAGTTCGTTCAATGAAAACGAAATCAGGAGGAAAGTTAACGCTACACTGGAACGTGGACACATTGTACGTTGTTTTGCATTTAACGTGTCAACACGACTGGGAACATATTCCACAACGTCAGCGGTATATAGTGCCGAACACGGCACCGGATTTCCCTCTTCCCAAGTTGTTTTCGATCCTCTCGGGCTGCTGGACTACGACTCCCAGAACCTCCCTTCCCACACCAGAACCAAGGCAAGAAGATCTGGAGGCGCCGGCGGTGAAAAGAAACTCAGACACGAAACAGTAGTCCAGTTTCATGCCGCGCAGTAACAAACATTTAATCGTCCTTCCTCCAGCCACGGGGAAAGAAACGAAGGGGACCCAGAGCCACCAAGGCCCAGAGCCCGCAGGACACTAGACCCTGACAATAAAGTGGCGACGGCTCCGAGCGTCAAGGCCCTGTGCCTTGCCCAGTGAGGGCCACGAGGTTAGGCCTCGGCCCCCTTTCGTGGGCCTGGGCTTCGCGGAGGCCGGGACCGCAAGGCGCGAATGTTCCGGATCACCAGGGGAAGCCGTTCCAGGAAGGAGTTGACGGAAATTCGGAAGGAAACAGGGTCTTCAGCAGTCCATCTACTAAAAGGGAGGGAAAAGGGAAATCCGGTTAGAGGTGAGAACTGTTCTGGAGGCGCAGGGCACCAGGGCACCTGCCCCCCACCCCCTTACACCTAACCCCTGCGCCAGGGCCTCCAGGACAGCGCTCTGAGGCAGAGATGGGACCACAGCAGCTGCCGCCGCCACCGCCACCGCCACCGCCACCGCCACCCACCCCTCCCGCGGATACTCTGCTAGGACTGACACGGCCAGGGTGCTGCCTTTCACGGAAAACTCCTTCTGAACCACCCCTTGGAGGAGGTGGGCCTGTGTGGTCAGGGACCTGCGGGCCATCTCTGCCTCCAGGGGCGACCGGAAAGGTACGGTGAGCACGCTGCGTGGGGGATCGGGTTAAGGCAACAGGGGGCTGCTGGACTTCCCGGTGCCCGAGTCCTCCCGACCACTCAGAGGCCCGCTTCTTCCCCGGGACACCCGCCCTCCCGCCACCTCCACCCGCCCTGCGGGCCCGTGGGCACCAACTGCCCCTGTCCTCTGGGCCGACCGCCCCTCCACTCCCGACCCCCCCGGCACCCGCCTCTGCCTCCGGAGGTCTGCTCCCCGGGCTGCCGCCGCGCTCCCCAGCCACCCCACCACGGCCCCTGCCCAGAGAGGCTCCACGAAAGGATACAAGTCCAGCAGTCTCGAGGAAGTCACAGCCTCGGGTGCTGCGTCTCCACCCGGGGCCAGGGCCCGAGGTGCCCGCTCGGCCTGGGGAGGGGCGCCTGCCCCCTCGCCCACCGCCCTCTCGATGCCAGGGCCGCCCTCGCCATCATGGCCGCTGGAGTTGCCCTGGCAGCCGGGAGCTGGGCGGCTAGGCTGGGGGTCGTGGCCGTCCGCGCCGCCCGCCGCGCCGTCGTCGGGGGCCTTCGTGACCGCCGCGCCATCTTCCGGGGCGCGTCTGGCCGCTGCGTCCATCGTGCCGTCGTCCGCGGCCCACGTGGCGCGGGGCCGGCCTCCTCAGAGCCCACGGCTAAGCCGCCCGCACCGCCCGCCGCCCGCCGCCCGCTGGGACCCTTTGGTAGGCTTCTCGAAGCCCAGGCCCCCCTCCCGCCAGGCTGCCGGGGATGCCCAGCGTGCCTGCGCTCACAGATCCCACAGGGCTGGTTCCCTCTGTGTTGGCAGAGAGCCTGGATCCCGTCGTCCCAGAGAAGGAGGCGGCTCCTACCGGAAGCTCCGCCCTCGATGCCCTCGTCACTCTCGGGCTCTGTTGCCCTGGAGAGCATTCCGGTGAGGCACCTGCACGTGACTGTTTCCACCAAACCCGCCCCGCCCCCAAGCCCGTGCGGGCGCATGCGCCAGCCGAGCGCACGTGCGACCAGCCACGTGACCACCGCCCGGGTCCCGGTCAATGAGTCGTGGGCCGTGGTCAGGTGCATCTGGGCCAGGGCCCTTCTGTCCGTCTGTGTGGGCCCTGCGTTTCGCCCGTGTCTGCGTGTGCCGGGACCCGGACCCAGGGGGGATGCAAGGCAGGGGCCACTCCCAGTCCCTGCCTGTCCTCACGGAGCCTCTAGCCGGGTCCCTAGGAAAGGAGGAATGCATGGGCCTTGCTCCCTCACCATCTCTCGGCCCCTGGCGTCGTCAGTCCCCTCGTGCCTTTGCGCCTCGGGGACGGGAGATTGCTGAGTGCACGAACGGCCCTCCGCCTGCGGCCAGGGGCTCCCGGGCTCGCAGCTCCCGCACGGCAACGCCTGCGGGCTGTGGGCATGGGCCGGGCCCGGGTGCCCGGGTCCCCGGGGCCCAGGGGGCACAGCTGGACGCGAGGGCTGTGGCATGGCGGAGCACCGCCCTTGGGATGCCTCCCCGGTCGCTTTGCCCTCTGCCACCGCAGCCCTCACGGGCTCTCCCTCCCCCGGGAACAAAGTGTTGCGGCTCTTGGCGGACTGGAGGGGCCGGGGCCCCTCCACTAGGAGGTGACCCTGTGTCTGCTTGCCTGCTGGGCGCCGGTCTACCTCTGTGCCTGGAAGGGGGTCAAGTCAACAGGAAAGGTACAGCTGGAGGTGGGCAGGGCCGTGGGAGTGGGGGTGACGGCAGGGCTGAGGGCAGCCTGGCCGGTGGGGAGAAGGAGCCTCTCTGTCGGGGGGAGCCGCTGCCACGGGAGGTGCCCGGGCCAGGGCCCGAGGAGGGGGCAGGTCCTTGAATCCAGGCCAATCGATTCCAGCGCGCCCCCCATGCCTGGGGGCTCCTCCCCAACCTCCAAACTCCATCCCTGCAGCCTTCCGTCCGGAGGGGACAGGCCCAGGCGGCAGCCAGCTAAAGTTGCCTGTGTCGGGCCTCCCCACCCCAGTTTCCCTCTCTTCCTCACTCAACTATCTGCTTTGCCGGCTGGCCTGGGGGGACCCGGTCGGTGGCCCTCCCTTGCCTAACTGTCCTGCTCTGCTGAGCGTGGTCGGGAGGCAGAGGTCTTCGTGGTCACCTCGCTGCTGCCTCTTGTCTCTGGGTGCCCAGACCAAACCCCAGGACCCACGACCCTGGGTCTCTGCAGAGAACCACGTGCTGTCAGGGGCTCGGGAGTCCTGGCACGTGCCCCCAGGCCGGGTTCCCGCTCCCTGCCTGGGGAAGGTCCTGCCTCCGCCCTCCCTCTGCAGCCGACCTGTCCTTGCTGCTGGGCAGCCCATGCCCCAGCTGAGCACCCAGCTTCCTCGGGAGGAGCCCAGGCTCTGAGGAGTAGGAGGGGTGCTTCCGGAACGCCTCCCTCTTGACCTGGGAGCACACCAAGCCACAGTGGTGGCAGTGTGACCCGCCTACTCTCCTGCTGAGCCTGGGGGCCCCTCAGGGGGAAGGTCAGTGGGTGGGCTTGAGGACAGTGCGGACAGTGCATCGTTCGCACACCCAATCGATGTTTTTGACCAGTGTGTATAAAAAGTTCACATTTGATGAAATATATCAGGACTAATGCGAAACGTGCAAACTCTGCTCAGTTTTATTTTCTGAGGTATCAAACATTGGAATGGCAAACAAAACAAGGGGACCCTGAGAGCCCAAGTGTGGGTACCCGCGGAAGATTAGGCAGGCCCCTAACCTCCGGTGGCAGGTACTGCTGGAATCCCTGCCCCGGAAGGACGGACCGCCCAGGCAGGGGACACGAGGTTCGACCTTGGTCCCCCTTCCCCAATGCAGGCTTATCGGGAAACGCGGGGCCTGAAGCGCGGCATGGTCTGCATCACCAGGGAAAGCTGTTCAAGAAAGTCGTTGACGGAAATTCGGAGGAGGAAAGGGTTTTCAGTTTTCCAGCGGCTGAGAGAGGAGAAAAGACAATCCAGTTGGAGGGGGCGGCTCCTCCATTTCCAGGCTCTGCTGCCCAGGGACCCATCCCTCGCCCCCTTCCCGGTCCCCAGGAGCGCCCCCTCGCCGCAGGTGCAGGTGTTACAGCCTGCGGGCCCCTCCCTGCACCTAAGTCCGTGACTCTCTTCGCCGTCCCCAGGAGCACCCCACCCCAGGTGCAGGTGTTACAGCTTGCGGTCCTGTCCCCTCACCAAACCCCGCATCCCCTTTCCGTTTCCCAGGAGCACCCCACCGATAGTGTAGGTGTTACAGACTGCGGTCCGCGCCCGCACCTAACCCCAGGCACCTTGCCCCGCCCCCAGAAGCGCCCCCTAGCAGACGCCCGAGTTAGGGCCAGAGGCCCCCTCCCCGCACCTAACCCTGGGGGATCCAGTAGAGCGCCACCCCGTGGAGACTGGACAGGCCACGTGCCGCCCCCGCCCCGCCCCCCCACCGATTCCTGCCCTTCCAGAACTTACACCACCAGGATGCTGCCGAAAATGGTGACCTCCTTCTCCACAAGACTTCTGAGGGGTTCGACATCTGGGGTCAAGGACTCCCAGGTCATCTCCGCATGCAAGGGGGATGGGAAAGGCACGCAGATGGCGCTGGGTGGAGATCCGGTTAAGGCACCTCGCGTACCCACTTAGTGTCTGGGTCCCCTTCTCGTGCCGCCTTGATGAGGCCACCCCTTTCCAGCTCTAGTCGCTCGCAGTCACCCCGTTACCAGTCCCATGCCCGCACACCACCCGGGATACCCGGTTATGCCCCCTGCTCTCTTTCCTCCACCCCCACCTCAGGCCAGCCACATCATGACGACCCTGTTCTCAGATCTGTGCCCTGCCCACCCGAGGTAACCCCGGCTCTTCTCCCTTCCCTTCCCCAGCCCATTCCCCACTGTCCCGTCGGTAGGATACATTTCGTGTAGTTGAGTTTCCGGCCTTCCGATCATGGAGAAGGCATCTCTGCCTGGCCCCGGGACCTGCTGTGGTCCCGAGACACTCTGAGCTTCGCCGAGGACGGCGGCCTCCGCTCCGGCGACTCCTAGGCCCTGCTGGCCCTGCTGGCACTCCCGGCCCTCCTGTCCCTCGTCGGGGTCTCCGGCTCCAACGCCTGCGCCCGCACCTGCCGCCTCCATGTTCGCCTTGCTCTGCCTCAGATCGCCCCCTCAGAGAACAGACCCTGTCGTGTTCAACCTCTAAGGGTGGCTAAGGCACAGAGACTCCTTTCCGGAAGCTCCACCCCTCGCGCAGACCCCGCCCTCCCCGCGCACGCGCACAAGGGCCCTAGGGGGCTGCGGGGCGCCTCGCTGCTTCCCGCCAAAGCAATGCTGTCTCAAGGGTGGCTCCGGGATCTGGCTGCGGAAACTCCGCCTCTCACAGTTCGAAAGCATCCTGGGACGCCTGCGTCAATGGGTTCCTTGCGAGGCCACCAGGCCTGCGATCTATTCCCGCCCAGCGGCCCCATGAGCACCTAGACAATGAGCGTTTCCTCAAAAAGGGCATGCAATGCAACTCGGGTTCCCGGGAATGCCTATGCCAACATTTCCCTGCCCCTACCCCCACCCCGCCTCCCAGTCATTCCCTTGGGCACGTGACGGGTTCCAGTGGAGACAGAGCTGTCAGGAGCTCTTAGAGCCTACCCCCCATCCCACCCTTGGCTGCCTAGCCAAGGAGCGCTCCCTCCTAAGGTTCATCCCTAGTGCGCAAAGCCACCACGGCTTCCAGGCTTCCCGGATCCCCTGTGCAAACAGACCCTCTGCGCTCCTCCTGGGCTCCGACTGCTTCCTGCGCCCCCTGCCCCGCAGCCAGCTCTGCCGCGGGCTCCCAGAGACCCCGCCGTTGGCAGCCTAGCCAGCGGACGCTGCCTCACGAATCGTTGTCCTGCTTGGTGACCCCACTGCACCCACGAAACCACTCTTGCCTCCGCTAGAAACCCAAACCCCTTCCTCGCCCCAAACCTCGTGGGAGGCCACCGGACTCCACGCCCTGTCGCCACCCTCTCACCTCCTTAGGCTCGATGTCCCCAGGACTTGGGGCTTGACGTCCTCACAGTGTTCGTGGACACGCCCACACGGATACTGCCCGCATCCCGTCCCCTTCGCCGGTATATGTGGACACACAGTAAAGTGGCCTTTAGAGGTGGCGACTGAGCAGATGTGTGGATCAGAATTGTGGTCCTGGAAGATCACTAAGTGGCTCGTGTCAGGGCGTGGGTGGGGGGGCGGTGGCAAGCCTGCCAGTAGGAGGCACATAGGGACTTGTTGGCGACTGGATTTAAAGTAGTTAATGGTCATGGAGAACAGGGCTCCAGTCACATTGGAAAACTCACAATGCAAAACGGATATCACTCAAATCCCAACCTAGTAAGCTACTGTATACATGCAGAGAAATCCTGCAACAATACGCTGAAGTGTAAATTTCCTCGTATCTCCGTACGGTGGGTTTGTGGGTGGTTTTCATTTCCTTTTTGTGTATTTCCCTCCCTCCAAAAAAATAGGTTCCCAGTGACTTTACACGACTTTAGTATTTTTAATTTTTTATTTTATTGTGTAAGTGATCTCTGCGCCCCATTGGAGCTCGGACTCCCAAATGCCACGACCGGCACTGCCCCCGACCAAGAGAATTTGTATCTTACATGGGTGTTGGATTTGGTCATACGTTCTTACTGTACCTTGATATGATATTATAACTTGTCTTCTGAAGCCTGTTGATGTGATACATTACGTCAACTGATTTTGGAATGTCAAACCATCTTTGCATGCAAGGAATAAATCTCATTGTACAGCGGTGTATAATTCCTTTCAGACCTTGTTGTATCTGACATTATAATATTTTGTTGAGGACCTTTGCATCTATGTGCATGAGAAATATTGGTCTGTAGTTTCATTTATTTATTCATTTGTTTGTTTGTTTATTCATTTATTTTCTTTGGAGAGAGAGAGAACACGAGCAGAGTGGAAGGGGAGTGGAAGAATGATAGAGAGAGAGAGAGAGAGAGACAGAGAATCTGAAGCAGGCCCCATGCCCAGTTTGGAGCCCAACAAGGGGCTCTGTCTCACAACCCTGAAATCATGCCTTGAGCCAAAATCAAAGAGTCAGATGCTTAACTGACTGAGCCACCCAGTGTCCCCTGGCCTGTAGTTTTCGTGTCCTCTTTTTGTGTGGTTTTGCTATTAGGGTGATGCTGCCTTGGTAGAATGGGTTAGGAAGTATTCTCTGTGCTTCTGTCTTATGGGAGAGATTGTAGAGACTTGGTATCATTTGTTTTGTAAATATTTGGTATGGTTTCCCAGGGAAACTATCTCGCTTGGCCTTGTGATTTTCATTTCGGTAGGTTTTTAGTTACTAATTCTGTAGTTTTTATTTATTTTTATTTTTTTTAAAGTTTGTTTATTTTCGAGAGACACAGAGACAGAGCGTGAACAGGGGAGGGGCAGAGAGAGAGGGATACACAGAATCAGAAGCAGGCTCCAGGCTCTGAGCTGTCAGCACAGACCCCGATGCGGGGCTCGAACTCAGGGACCCTGAGATCATGACCTGAGCCGAAGTCAGACGTTCAACCGACGAGCCACCCAGGCGCCCCTAATTCTGTATTTTTAATAGATACAGACCTTTGCATATTTCCTATGTTCTTCTTGCCTGACTTTTGGTAGAGTGTGTCTTTGAAGAAATTAGTCCATTTCATCTAGGTTATTAAATAGAATTGCTCCTAATATTTCATTATTTTCCTTTCAATGACCATGGAGTCTGGAGTCTGTAGTGATATCCTCTCTTTTATATTTGATATTAGTAAATTGTGTCTTTTTTTTTTTAAACTTAGCCTAGCTAGAGGCTTACGATTTTTTTCTTCATTAGCCTGGCTTGAGACTTACGGATTTTACTGATCTTTTCAACCAGCGTTTGGTTTTGTAGATCTTCTCTATTTCCTGTTTTCCACTTCACTGAGTTCTCCTCCAATTCTGAGGATTGTTTTCTTTTGCCTCCTTTGGATTAATTTGCTCTTCTTTTCTTAGGTTCCTAAGGGGGAAACTTTGACTGATTGTAGATCTTTCTTTTCTAATGTATGCATTCGATGATGATGATGTATTACCCTCTAGGCTCTGATTTTACTGCGTTGCACACATTTAGATGAGTTGTATTTTGATTTTCATTTAGTTACAAATATTCTTACATTTCTCTTGAGATTTCTTATCGGGCGCATATGTTTTTAGATGTCATTGAATCTCCAAGTTAAATGGGATATTTACTGTTAGCGTTCTGTCATTGACTTCTAGTTTAATTCCGTTGTGGTCTGAGAACAGGCATTGTGTGATTCCTATCATTTTAAATTTCAAGTTGTGTTTTTGGAGCAGAATTTGGCTAATCTTGAGGAATGTTTCATGGGAACTTGAGAAGGCTGTGTATTCTGCTCTGGTCATCTAAAGTCGTCTCTGTACATGTCACTTATAATTGCTTGAGGTTGCCCTTGAATTTAACTACGTCCTTATTGATTTTCTGCCTCCTGGATTTTCTGCCTCCATTTCTGACAGGGGGGTGTTGACGTCTCCAGCTTCCTTAGTCCATCTGAGCTGCTGTAACAAAAACACCATAGACGGGTGGCTTATAAACCACAGACATTTATTTTCCACAGTTGGAGAAGCGGGGAAGTTTAAGATCCAGGTGGTATGAGAATTTGGGTTCTGGTGAACTCCTGCCTCCTGGTCCATAGATGGCCAAGATTTTGTTGTCTCTTCACATGTTGAAAGGGGCCAAGAAAGCTGTCTGGGGCCTCTTTTACAAGGGCACTAATGGCATCTTGGAGGCTCTTCCCTCATGATTTAATCACATCCCCCAAAACCCACCTCCACCTATTATCACACTGGGGATTAGATTTCACCACATAAATTTTAGGGGGACACAAGCACCCAGTCTATAGCACCAACTGGAATAGGCAAGTCATCCATTTCTCCTTGCACTTCTGTCAGTTTGTGCCTCACGTATCTTGATGCTCCGTGGGTAGGTACTTAACATATTAAAGATCGTTAAGTCTCTTTTGGTAGGTGACACCTTTCTCCTGGTGTAACACCTCTCCTTATTCCTTATAATTTCTCTGGCTCTGAAGCCGCTGTCGCTGAAATTAACATAGCCACTCCAACTATCTTTTGATTAGTGTTAGCATGGTATAACTTTCTCCATCCCATTAGTTTTTGTCTATATGTCTTTATATATATATATATATATATATATATATATATATATATATATATATATTTTGAGAGAGAGAGAGAGAGAGAGAGAGGGAGAGAGAATGTATGTGTGTGCGCCAGAGAGTGGGGGAGGGGCAGAGGGAGAAAGAGAGAGACAGAAGCCTAAGCAGGCTCCATGCCCGCTACGGAGCCCAACGTTGGACTCAGTCTCACAACTGTGAGATCACGACCTGAGCTGAAATCAAGAGTTGGACGCTTAAAGGACTGAACCACCCAGGCGCCCCTAAATGTCTTAATATTTAAGATTAGTTTTTTGTAGACAACATATGGGTGGATCTTTCTTAAGGTGTATTTTTTGAGAGAGAGCGAGCAGGGGAGGGGAGGAGCAGAGAGAGAGAGGGAGACACAGGATCCGAAGCAGATCCAGGCTCAGAACTCGGTGCCGGGCTCGAACCCATGAACCCTGAGATCATGACCTGAGCCGAAGTCAGTCGCTCAGTAGACTGACTTGAGCCACCCAGGCGCCCCGTGTCGGGGTTTGGTTTTTGATCCACTCTGACAATCTCCGTCTTTTCATTGGTAGAGTTAGACTATAGATGTTTGCAGTGTTTATTGATATCGTTGGAGTAATACTTATCACGTTTGTTACTGTTTTCTATTGATTACCCTTATTCTTTGTTCTTATATTTGTCTTCCACTCTGCTTCTGTCTGTGGTGGTTTGAATTGATCTTTTTGTATGATACTACTTTTCTTTATTAGGATATTAGTGATGCTCTTTGTTATTAACCTTTCTTCTCAATGGTTGCCCTAGAGCTTTCATTATGCATGTACAGTTATTCCAAGTCCACTTTCAAGTTTTTAAATGTGTATTTATTTTTGAAAGCGAGAGAGACAGAGCACGAATGGGGTGGGAGCAGACAGAAAGGGAGACACAGAATCCGAAGCAGGATCCCGGCTCTGAGCTGTCAGCACACAGCCCGACGCGGGGCTGGAACTCACAGACCGCGAGATCATGACCTGAGCCAAAGTCGGAGCCGCCCAGGCGCCCCTGCAAGTCCACTTTCAAATAACAGTGCCCCTTCACTGGGAGTGCAAGTATGTTATAGGAAAGTAGTTCTAACTCCTGCCTGCCATCATTGTTACTCATTTCACTTATACATAAGCTATAATCATCCAATATACTATTGGTGTTATTATTTGGAACAAACCGTTATCTGTTAGATCACATAAGGAGAGGAAAAACGTTGGTACTTTACCTTTGCCTACCCTTGTCTAAATGCTCTTTCCTTCTTTATGCAGATCTGAGATTCTGACCACTTGCCTTCTCTCTGGAACACTTCTCTTAACAAGAAGTTCTTGCAGGGTGGATTTACTGGTTCACTTACTTATTGTTGGTCTGAGAAAGTCTTTATTTCACCTTTCGTTTTGAAGGATAATTTCGTAGGCTAAAGAATTCTAGGTTGGGAGGGTTTTTTTTTTCTCTCAACGGTTTCAATATATCACTGCACTCTCTCCTTACTTGCATGGTTTTGAGGAGACGTTGGGTGTAATTCTTAGCTTTGCTCCGCTATAGGTAAGGTGTATTTTCCTCTGGCTTCTTTCAAGATGTTTTCTTTAGCTTTCTCTCCAGTTCAAATATGTTATGCCTAGGGACAGTGTTTCAGGGGATTAATCCTGCTTGATGTTCTCTAGGCTTCCTGTATCTGTGGCTTGGTATCGACATTAATTTTGGAAAATTCTTGGCTGTTCTTGCTTCCAGTGTTTCTTCCCTTCCCACACTCTTCTGTCTCCTTCTGGCTTTTCCATTACAAATATGTGCTACCTTTGGTAGTTGTCGTGTAGTCCATGGATATTCTGTTCTGTTCCTTTCCATCTTTTTTTCTCTTTGTCTTTTCAGTTTTGAAAGTTTTTATTGCATATCTTCAAGTCCAGAGACTCTTTCCTCGGGCATGTCCGGCCTACTCATGAGCCCACCGAACATTGTCTTCATTCCCACCACAGTGGTTTTGATCTCTGGCATTTCTTATGTGTTCTTTCTTAGATTTTCCAGCTCTTTGCTCACATTACCCACTCGTTCTTGCATGCTGTGTACTTTTTCCACTAGAGTCTTTAGCGTATTGATCATAGTTATTTTAATTTGCTGGTGTGATCATTCTACCATTCCTGCTATATCTGAATCTGATTCTGATCCTTGCTCTGTCACATCAGACTGTGCTTTCTTTCTTGCATTTTCCTATGCTTTGTAATTTTTTTCTTGATAGTCAGACATGCTGTAATGGGTAAAAGGAAGCGTTATAAATAGTCCTTTAGTAACGGGGGGGGGGTGGATGGGACGCATTCTATCAGTCCTATGATTAGGTCCCAGTCTTTGGTGAGCCTCTGTCCCTAGGCTGTGAACGTCATGCGTGCATCTCAGTTCTCCCTCCTTTAGGTGGTTCAGGATGGCTGGAGGGGTCTGGAGTTGTGTATTTCCCTTCCACCTGGAAGTTAGGCCCTGATGAAACCCCAGCAGGTCAGGATCCGGTTAACTAGGTTTTCTGGTGGGCAGACCTTGGTAAGGACACGATGGTTCGGTATATGTCAAAATGCTTACCTTTTCCATTCCCCTGTCAGAAGCATGAGAGGATCTCTCTCCAGTGTTCACTGTAAGGACCTGGTGGAGCTCCTTGAAGTGAAGCTCACAAAAAGGTGGGGGTGCCCTAGGCCTGGGTCCGCCTCAGACCTGTCGGCACTGAGCCTCCAGCAACTGGTCAACTACAGTTGAAGATTTTCTACCTCGGCACTGCTTCCCATAGAGGAGTCTGCTTGTGGGTTGGTTGTGAATCCCTTTATCTATCTCTCTTCCATTTTGAGGGCAGAGGTGTGCCCTATGACTTCAGTCGTCTGACAGTTCTAGGCAGAGGTATCATTTCTGTTTGTTCGGCTTTTGGCTAACTGACAGCTTCCAACTGTGGCAACTTCCAACCTCCTATAAGCTAAACTGGAAACCAGAAGTCCGTTCTCTTTTCTCACATCTGGTTTCTATTAGCTGCTCATGCTACGATATCCATCCTAGATTTTTCTCAGTTTGAGCAACCTTGTCATCTGCCCATGCCTTCCGGTTTCTTTGTACCTTCTTCCACAGAAAGAAAAAGCTCTTCTCCTCCACTAGAGTGCAATGCGTAGAATAAAGGAAGGAGACACCTGAAAGAGTCTTGAGATGGTTAGGATCATTGGGCTGTCTTGTGTTCCATTTAGGGGACAGGGGCTGTGTCTTCTGCAGCTACATCTTGTCATTTTCAGAGCATTCAGAGAAGGTGGCAGAGACATCTGGCTGGAACTTCTGACGCTCCTCCCGGCACCATTTGGCTCTTAACTCCTCTGCCCGTGATACCTATTTTTCCTCAGCAAGTTTCAAAAGGCATCCTGTACCCATCCAGCTGTAAATCATCCCGGAACATTCCGTGTGGTAGTGTGAACACACAGGGCGGTAGTACGTTCTCACTGCTTTTAGTGTTGGTATGCA
This sequence comes from Paguma larvata, assembly GCA_030068075.1. Taxonomy (NCBI): domain Eukaryota; kingdom Metazoa; phylum Chordata; class Mammalia; order Carnivora; family Viverridae; genus Paguma; species Paguma larvata. The sequence goes on along the minus strand of JAINVK010000701.1, from coordinate 8,353 downwards.
TCTCTGAGGTGTCAGCTAGCTATTCTCTGGTCATTACTGTCCTTCTTCAGCATGCTCCCGGTTACTTTTCCATCACGTTGCTCCAGAGGAACTGTCGGATTCTTTACATTTAAAAAGAATATCCTGGTCAAGGGCGCCTGGGTGGCTCAGTCGGTTAAGTGTCCGACCCTTGATGTCGGCTCGGGTCATGATCTCATGGTTTATGACCTCGAGCCCCTCATCAGGCCCTGCGCTGATGGTGCGGAGCCTGCTCGGGATTCTCTGTCACCCCTGTCTCCGCCCCTCTCTCGCTTGCTCTCTCTAGATTCTCTCTCTCTCTCTGTCAGGATGAATAAATAAACTTAAAAAACTTAAACAATAAAAGAATAATAAAAATAATGTCCCGGTTGAAGTTAGGATCAATTTCATGACACTAAAAGTCTGTAGGTCAAAAGCTTCCCCCATAGGCAAAATAAAAAGAGAAATGACAAACAGGAAAAAGACGTTTGCATCTCGTGTCCCATCCGAAGAGTCAATACCCTTCATGTACAAAGAAAAAGCTTCTAAATATGTATAGGAAAAACAGATGGTTGACAGAAAAAGAAAAAGAAGTGTAAGTGGTCCCTAAGCATATGAAAAGGTGTTCAAGCTGACTCATAGGAGAACTCTAAATTCACGATACTTTGAGGAACCATTTCTAACCTATCGGATCGCCAAGATTCAGACTTTTGACTATTTACTCCGCTGGCGAGACTGTGGAGGTAGAGGCGCTTTCAGACATTATGGGAAGGCAGAAGGTACCCACTCCCCCCGTCCCCGTGGAGGAGAGCTTAGCAATATTTCTGAACCTTACATGTGTTTACTCCCATGTGCAATACGACCCATCTGGCCAATAGGAAGAGTCTTATTTATGTGTATTAGTTATCTGTTGCTCCATAGCAAATCACTGCAAAATTTAGTAGCTTCAAATAACAGCTATTTGTTGTTCCGGAGAGTCAGGATTCCAGGAGTAGCCAAGCGGGGTAGCTTTGGAACAGGGTCTTTCAGGAGGTCACCGTGAAGTCGTCGGTGAGTGCCGCAGTCATCTGCAGGCTGGTCCGGTCTAGCAAATGTGCTTCCAAAGTAGCTCGCAGGAGCCACTCACATGGCTGTCGGCTGGAGGCGTCGGTTTCCAACCGCCTGGGTCTCCTCTCGTGATCCTGTTTCCCTTGTTAGAGTTAGCTACGAGAGAGCAACTGAAGGTGGAAAGCGCGTTCTGATCTCCTTTCCAAATCTCCCCACTGTCACTTCTTCCATATGCTATTTGTGAGAAACAAATTATTAAATCCCACACACACTCGAGGGGAAGGAAACCAAGCCCTGTCTTTTTTGTTTTTGTTTGTTTGTTTGTTTGTAGGGAGGGATTTGCAGACATACTTTTATACCATCACAATATGTTTTTATCGAACACACTGTTTCTGTTGAGCGTAGGGTTGGGGCTAGCAACGGAGAGGGAGAGGAGTGGACTGATTTAGGGTCTGTTTTGAGAGGAGATGGAGCAGGATTTGACAAATAGTTGCTTTGTGTCCGTCCTTACGATTGCCAAAGGAGGAACATACACAAAACCAACCAACACAACACTCGGCACCGGAAATTTCATGTCACTTTGTGAACCTTAGGAACCTTATTTTTGATTGTAGGGGCGCCCGGGCTGGCTGGTTCGTGGGTAGAGCATGCGACTCTTTGTCTAGGGCGGGATGGTTGTGAGTCCAAGCTCCATGTGGGACGCAGAGATCACTTACACAATAAAATCATAAACCGAAAACACTAAACGCCGTGTAAAGTCACTGCACACCTTTTTGGGGGGAGGGGAACACAGGAGAAGGAAATGAAAACCACCCACAGTTCCACCACAGGGAGATATGAGGTATTTACGCTCCGTGGTATTGCTGCAGGATTTCTGTGCATGTGTACATAGTAGCTTACTGAGTTGGGATTTTAGTGACTTTGGTTTTGCATTGTGATCATTTCCTCTGTGACTGGAGCCCTGTTCTCCATGGCCACTAACTGCTTTAGCTCCAGTTGCCATCAACTCCCTCCTTGCCTCCCGCTGGCGGGCTGGCCCCCCACCCCCACAAGAGCCACTTAGTGATCTTCCAGGACCGCAAAACTGATCCACACGTCTGCCCAATCGCCCCCTCTAAAGGCCACTTTGCTGTGTCCACATATACCTGGGAAGGGGACAGGGTGCGGGCAGTATCCGTGTGGGCGGTGTCCCACCTCCCTCCACGAATGCCGCGATTCCTGGGGACACTGAGCCCAAGGAGGTGACAGGGCGGCAACAGGGCGTGGAGTTTGGCAGCCTTACACATGGTTTGGGGTGGGGATGGGGTAGGGGTTCTAGCTGAGGCAAGAGTGGCTTCGTGGGTGAGCGGGGTCACCAAGCGGGGCGACGATACGTGAGGGAGTGTCCGCTGGCTAGGCTGCCAACGGCGGGGTCTCTGGGAGCCCGCGGCAGAGCTGGCTGCGGGGCAGGGGACGCGGGAAGCAGTCGGAGCCCAGGAGGAGCACAGGGGGTCTGTTTGCGCAGGTGCTCCGGGAAGCCTGGAAGCTGTGGTGGCTTTGCGCACTTGGGCGCAGCCTTACGAGGGAGCGCTCCTTGGCTCGGCAGCCAAGATTAGGAGGGGTGTAGTCTCTAGGGGCTCCTGACAGCTCTGTCTCCGCTGGAACCCGTCACGTGCCCAAGGGAATGACTGGGAGGCGGGGTGGGGGTAGGGGCAGGGAAATGTTGGCATAGGCGCTCCCGGAAACCCGAGTCCCATTGCCTGCACTTTATGAGGAACCCCTCATTGCCTAGGTGGCCGTGGGGTCTCCCAGGACCCAAGGGCGGAAAGGCTAGCTGGGCGGGAACCGACCGCATGCCTGGCCGCCTCGCTAGGACCCGGTTGAAGCAGGCGCCCGAGGGTGGCATCCAGAGCTATGAGAGTCGGGGCTTCCACAGCCAGTATCCCAGAGCCCGCGCGACAGCATGCTCCGGGGGGAAGAGGCCCCGCGCGCCGCAGCCCCCCTAGGGCCAGTGTGCGCGTGCGCGGGGTGGGCGGGGTCAGAGCGAGGGGCGGGGCTTCCGGAAGGAGGCGCCTCGCCTCAGCCACCATTAGAGGAGGTTGGCGGCAGGGCCTGTTCTCTGAGGGGTCTATCTGAGGCGTAGCTCGGGGACCATGGAGGCGGCAGGTGCGGGCGCAGGCGGTGGAGCTGGCGGCCAGGACGATGGCCAGGAAGGCCAGGAGGGCCGGGGGGGCCGGGAGGGTCAGCAGGGCCCGGAGGGCCAGGAGAGACAGCAGTGCCGGGAGGGCCTGCAGGGCCAGAAGGGCCAAGAAGGCCATCAGGGCCGGCAGGGCCAGGAAGGCCGGCAGGGCCGGCAGGGCCAGGAAGGCCAGAAGGGCCAAGAAGGCCAGCAGTGCCGGGTGGGCCTGCAGGGCCAGAAGGGCCAAGAAGGCCGGCAGGGCCAGCAGGGCCAGCAGGGCCAGAAGGGCCAGGAAGGCCGGCAGGGCCGGGAGGGCCAGGAAGGCCGGCAGAGCCGGCAGGGCCAGGAAGGCCGGCAGGGCCCGCAGGGCCATCAGGGCCAGCAGGGCCAGCAGGGCCGTCAGGGCCAGGAAGGCCGGCAGGGCCGGCAGGGCCATCAGGGCCATCAGGGCCAGGAAGGCCGGCAGGGCCAGCAGGGCCAGGAAGGCCGGCAGGGCCCGCAGGGCCATCAGGGCCATCAGGGCCAGCAGGGCCGTCAGGGCCAGGAAGGCCGGCAGGGCCGGCAGGGCCATCAGGGCCATCAGGGCCAGGAAGGCCGGCAGGGCCAGCAGGGCCAGGAAGGCTGGCAGGGCCCGCAGGGCCATCAGGGCCATCAGGGCCAGCAGGGCCGTCAGGGCCAGGAAGGCCGGCAGGGCCAGCAGGGCCAGGAAGGCCGGCAGGGCCCGCAGGGCCATCAGGGCCATCATGGCCAGCAGGGCCGTCAGGGTCAGGAAGGCCGGCAGGGTCGGCAGGGCCATCAGGGCCATCAGGGCCAGGAAGGCCGGCAGGGCGAGCAGGGCCGTAAGGGCCAGCAGGGCCAGCAGGGCCCACAGGGCCATCAGGGCCAGCAGGGCCAGCAGGGCCATCAGGGCCAGGAAGGCCGGCAGGGCCAGCAGGGCCGTCAGGGCCAGCAGGGGCAGCAGGGACCACAGGGCCATCAGGGCCATCGGGGCCAGCAGGGCCATCAGGGCCAGGAAGGCCGGCAGGGCCGACAGGGCCAGGAAGGCCAGCAGGGCCGGCAGGGCCAGGAAGGCCGGCAGAGCCCGCAGGGCCATCAGGGCCATCAGGGCCAGCAGTGCCGTCAGGGCCAGGAAGGCCGGCAGGGCCGGCAGGGCCATCAGGGCCTGCAGGGCCGGCAGGGCCGGCAGGGCCATCAGGGCCAGGAAGGCCGGCAGGGCCATCAGGGCCAGGAAGGCCCGCAGGGCCGTCAGGGCCAGGAAGGCCAGCAGGGCCCACAGGGCCAGGAAGGCCGGCAGGGCCAGCAGGGCCGTCAGGGCCAGCAGGGGCAGCAGGGCCCACAGGGCCAGCAGGGCCAGCAGGGCCAGCAGGGCCTTCAGGGCCAGGAAGGCCGGCAGGGCCAGCAGGGCCAGCCGGGCCAGCAGGGCCAGGAGGACCAGCAGGGCCTTGGCGGCGTGGGGGCGGCGGCCGCCATCTCCGGCGAAGCTCCGCGTGTCCCGGGACCACAGCACTTCCGGGGGCCAGGCGGAGATGCCTTCTCCACGATCGGAAGGCCAGAACCTCGCGTATTCATTTTGTATCCTAGCTGACGGGACAGCGGGGAATGGGCCGGGCGTGGGAAGTGAGAGCCCTGGTAACCTGGCGTTCACGGGGCACAGATCTGAGAGCTGGGGAATGGGCGGGGGGGGAAGGGAGAAGAACCGTGGTAACCTGGGGTGCGCCAGGCACAGATCTGAGAGCAGGGTGGTCACGGCATGGCTGTCCTCAGGCGGGGGGGGGGGGGATGGGGGAGGGGAGAAAGAGCAGCGGGCGTAACCGGGTGTCAGGAGGCAGTGGGCGGGCATGGGCCGGGTAAGGGCGTGGCTGCGAGCGACTAGGGCCGGGAGGGGGTGGCCTCGTCCGGGTGGCTCCAGAAGGGGACCCAGGCACTAAGTGGGTACGCGTGGTGCCTTAACCGGATCTCCACCCAGCGCCATCTGCGTGCCTTTCCCGTCCCCCTTGGAGGCGGAGATGGCCTGTGCGTCCTTGACCCCAGATGTCGAACCGCTCAGAAGCCTTGTGGAGAAGGAAGTCACCGTTTTCGGCAGCATCCTGGCTGCGTAAGTTCTGGAAGGGCCAGGATCGGGGTGGGGGGGAGCTGCACGTGGCCTGTCGGGTCTCCACGGGGGGGATGCTCTGCTGGATCCCCGAGGGTTAGGTGCGGGGAGGGGGCCGCAGGCTCTAACGCTTGCATCTGCTGCGGGGGCGCTCCTGGGGACCGGGAAGAGGCCGTGGAGGGATGGGTCCCTTGGGAGCGGGCGAGGAAGGGGAGGAGCCGCCCCCTCCACCTGGATTGTCTTTTCTCCTCTCTCAGCCGCTGGAGAGCTGAAAACCCTCTCCTCCTCCGACTTTCCATCATCAACTTCCTTGACCAGCTTTCCCTGTTGATGCGGAACATGCCTGGCTTAGGGCTCCCCGTTTCCCGCTAAGCCTGCGCTGGGGTAAGGGGCTAAGATCGAACCTCGTGTCCCCTGCCTGGGTTGTCGTCCTTCCGGATCAGTGATTCCACAATGATTCCAGCAGTTCCTGCCACCGGAGGCTGGGGGCCTGCCTAATGTTCCGCGGGTACCCGCCCTTGGGCACTCAGGGTCGCCTCGTTTCCTTTGCCATTGAAATGTTTGTTACTGCAGAAAATAAAACCGAGCTTTGCTGTTCAGTGTTCCTTCCCAATTGCAGCACCCCCGGATAGTCTTCCCTTTGTCCTCAGGGGGAGGGGGGGAGGGGGGAGGTCTGGGATGTAGAAGTTCAAGTGGCGGAGGGTAACAGAAGGCAGTTTGGGAACTGGCAGAACCCGCGAGCGTCCCTTCCTTCGGTATCAAGCACCCTCCGCGTGGGGGAAGAGGCCCATAGTTTGCACGTTTCGCGTTGCTCCGGATAGTTTTCATCGAAGGGCGTGAAGCTTTCCTCTTTGTAAAACCTCTTCAAATACATTGAATGGGTGTGCGAAAGATGCATTCTAATGCGATGACTGAACAGTTAAGTTATTTTCGACTTTTCGCCCCTTTCTACGTAATGAATCAGTGGAACTCTTGCATATGAATCTTTGCGTGAATAATTGCTTCTTCACACTAGCTTAAAAGAGGCACACTGATGAGGTGCCTGGGAACGCTGGTGGGCCAACCTGGCGGGAGCCGGTCCTAAAGGTCCGCATGGCCATACCCGAAGTCCTTGTGCCCAAGGCAGGGGACGTTTATGTGGCAACCCCGGTCTCTCACCAGTCTGAGAGGGGGGTGCTCTGTTGCCCTTCAGCTGTCAGGGGGAAAGCAGAGCAGAGGTGCAGGCCCCCCATGACTCTGCAGACATCACAGACGGTGGAGAAGATGTGGTGGGCAGCAAGGAAGGCCAGGAGGTGCAGGGTGACCAGTGGCTTTGGTGGCACAGACCGACCCAGACTCATGATAGGCCTCACAGCTGCTGACGCTCCGCAGGTCATCTGCACACGGCCGAGCCAGTGGCCAGATGGCCAGGAAGCACACCGCCGGAATGGTATCTTATCCCAGGAAAGTCCAGGGGCCGAGCCTGCCGGGGACACGCAGTCCTGGTGGGATGGCCTGGAGGAGGTGGAAGGACCGTGGCCAGGAGCAGCCTGAGAGGGCTGTCACCAAGTGGGTTGGGCAGTCTGGAAGTGAGGGAGAGGGGGCCGGGAGGAGAACAGAGGACAACAGGAGGGGACAGCCTGGAGGGACGAGCCAGGAATGGCCTATCGGGTGAGGGAGGGGAAAGTCCCGAAAGGGCGGACAGCGGAGGGAGACAGGCAGGTCAGAGTGGCCTGAGGGGAAGAGGTGGGAGGAGGATGGACAGCTGATCCAAAGGCAGGCTTGGGCGGAGCAAGGAGGCCTGAGACAAGGCCCGGGTGCGTACCGTGTGGTTCCTCAGCCATATCTCTGCCGGCACCCTCCCTGTGCCTTCACTGTCCCCGCTGGAGATGGAGATTACCTGCCGATTTCCGGCCTCAGATGTCGAACCCCACCCGCAGGTTGTTCAGAGAGAGCTAACAGTGACTGGCAGTGACCTGGTTGTGTAAGTTCTCGAAGGGCCAAGAGTGGAGGATAGCAAGAAACGGCTAGGCCTTAGACTCACTCTGATGGAGACACCTAAGGATTCCATCTTAGGTCGGGGACTGTGGTGCCCTGGGACTGCCGTCCCCTCTGAAAGGGAGACAGACAGAGGAGGATTAGGTGCGGAAACACCTACAAGTCACATTTGTTAACTTGATTTTCTTCCCTTTCGCTTTTATGTTTTTGTTAAGGTGTATTTATTTATCCTGAGAGCGAGAGCCCGGGCATGAGCAGGGGAGGGGCGGACACGGGGGGTGGGGAGAGAGAGAAGAATCCCACCCCGGCTCCGCACTGTCCTCGAGCCCACACGCCGCACCGTGACACCACGAGCTGAAATCAAGAGTCGGACGCTGAACCGACTGAACCACCCGGGCGCCCCTCTCTCCCTTCGCTTGTAGCATAATGACTGCCGAGGACCCGCGTCTCCTTCAGATTGCCATTGCCGCCTTGCTGGACCAGCTTTCCCTGGGGATGGGGACTGTGCAGTGTGGTGGGCCCCTTTCCCCCCTGGGTCTCAGCACTGAAGAGGGATCCCACACCTAACCTTGCGTACCCGCCCGGGTGACACATCCCCCCCCCCTCCCCGGGCACCCCGATTACTGCGGAAGTTGCCGTTCGGTGCTGGCGGCCTAAATCTCGGCCAGTGCTGGGCCTCGCGCGTCCAGGACCCACTTGTTGCCTATTGCTGGAGGAAAAGGATGCTTCAATATTTTTGTTATTTCCTGCAGAAAATAGACCTGAGCTGTGAGCCCCAGTCTGACTTTACGTTCGGCCACCACACCATCAGACTTCCTGACCTCTGTCCTAGGGATGCCAGGAACGTGCGGGGATCAAACATTCAGGAAGCACGAGGTGACTGAGACACTTTAGGAAATGGAAGGAAATGCAAATTGCTCAGTCATTTGCAATTAACCACTATCGACATTTTCCAAGACCTCCTCGGTTTTATAGTTGTGCTTCTATAGTAAATGTTTAACAGTAATTTATAATCCGTAATTTGCGAGTTTAGAATTCATGTTTTCTACAGGTTTTTGAATTGATTTGCCAGATGAGCTTTA
>JAINVK010000702.1:0-33983 GCA_030068075.1 Paguma larvata | reverse complement strand
CTAATCCGGATCACTGTCTGGGTGCTCAGTAAGCCGCAGGACACCTTTCACTCTGGGGGCCCGAAGGGGCAACTCGACACCCTGGGCCCCGGGGAGGGGTCACCTTTGCCCCACAGCCCCACCTGGGAGAGGGGATGGAGGAACTCTGGTGGTGAGCTGACTCGGGGTATCTGTTGGGCTGGCCTTGTGGGAAAGGGAGGGCCTGGGGTCAGCTAGGGAGGCGGCCCCATCGCTGCGTGCAGGGCCCCCGCATCATTACCAGGCAGTATTAGAGACCTGACACCATCCAATGCTGCCCAGTAAGAGGCGATGGCCCCCCCCAAGTGGGTCTGGGGGCCGCCCCACCGGGGGTGATCAGCACCTGAGTCTGTCCCCTAAGGTATGGAGGTTGGGGGGGTCCCGGAGGAGCCGAGGCTCAGAAGGCCCTCGGCATCCCCGGCCAACAATGCCAGACACAGGGACCCTGGGGAGACTGGCTGTAGCACCTGGAAGTCCCTGAAGGCCGGGACCACGGGTGACCTCCTGCCAGCTCGGTGGCCCATTGGCTCTGGACATGGCCCTGAGGAGCCAGGGTGTCCTCCTTGGAGGCAAGGACAGAGTGGGCCCCGGGAAAGGTCTGTACATCAGCCCTGTCCCTTCAGGTCCAGGTGAAGGATGTGTCTAAAACCAGAAGGCTGCTGAAGCTGGACAGTGAGCCTCTCTCTCTCTGGACACCACCCCAACGGCTACTCCAGCCTGGCCCCCTGTGCCCTTGTCAAGGGCACGGAAGGGTGTTGGACAAGGATGGAGCGGGCCATGGCTCTTAAGGCAGGACAGCCCTCCTCAGCCCCACCCCAGCAAGACGGCAGGAATTCCAAGGCCCAGGCCCTCTGCCTCGCTCACCGGCCAGGTCACAGATGGGTGTATCTGCCCCCCCACCGCTCTGCGGCCCTGGGCTTCTGGCTGCTGTCGGCCGTGAGGTCCGAGGATGGGACGGCGCTGGGCCTGGAGGGGAAGCGCGGGGCGGCCCCGCCCAGCCTGTGCCCAAGCACAGAGCACTGGATGAGCACCCCTCCCCCTCCCCTTTGCCTACGCGGTCCAAGCCCTTGGAGTTCAGAGTGGGGTCAAGGAAGTGGACGGCTCTGTGCCCACACTGGGGCCCTTCGTGGAGCTGAGAGGACCCTGGCCCCCTGCCCTGGGGAGACTGAGGGGTCCCCTTCTGCCTCTTGTCCTTCTCTGTCACAGGTGACACCTGGACCTGGAGAGTGGGCCAGAGCAGCACCTCAAGTTTTCTGGCACCTTCCACCCAAAGAGGCTGGAGAGAGGGGTGTGGGTCCCATGCAGATTCCCCCCAGGCCACCTGGCTGACCACAACAAAGACCGTGTCCACCTGCCTGGCCAAGGCCAGGTTACCTGGTTCTCCAGCTTTGTCCTCAGGAAGAGCCAACATTTCTCAGAGGACCTGACGGCAACAGAGGCCCAATGTTGGGGGAACGGGTGAGAAGCCTGTCCTCTGCAGGGGAAGGAGGCCTCACAGGAGCCTGGACCCTCCAGGTGACTGTGTCCAGGCTCAGAGGGTGGAGCCCACAGTCCGCCTCTTGCCCTGTGCCCCCGTCACCACCTCCCCCGCTCCCGGATCCACGCCTCACCTTGCCGGGTCTGCCCCACAGGCCCTGGAAAATCAGTGTGCTTTAGGGGTGCAATTCCACCTCTCTCTGAGCTAGGTGAAACCGTCTCAGCTTTGCTTTCAGAGCTGAGTTAAATTTCAGCTCTGTTCTCAGCTGCCAGGCCACAGGGGGAAGGCGGTGGGGGCTGGGGGCCCAGCGTCCCTCCCTTGTAGCCAGCTGGCTGTGCACAGACTGGCCTCCTGCTGTGTGGCCTCTGGAGCCAGAGCCTGGTGTCCCTAGTGTTCTTGGCCGCTCAGAGCCAGCCTGACTCAGGGAGCACCCAAGTCCCTGGAGACCCCACAGGCCCAGATCTGGCCTGGCTGCTAGCCAGGTGAACAGGCCACCCCAGCTGTCTGCTGCCCACCGGCTCATCAGCCCTTACACTGTCATCTAGGAAGTGAAGAGGTGCGTGGACAGACAGACAGACATATAGAGCTGGGGCAGGCAGGTGGGCAGCAGAATGCCCCCTCTATGTTCCATGACAGAATCCCACACTCTCCCTGAACTCAGAACCTGTAAATCCACAAGGAGAGACCAGCACCTGGCCTTGGCCTCTGAGTGCAGCTCAGCCTGAGGTCCAGATCCCTGACCACCCTGAGCCCACCCTGCGCCTGGGGCAGGAGGAGTGGCAGGTCCTACGGGCACACAGGAAAAGTGAAAATAAACCTTCCCTGTTTCAGAGCGACTAAATGGTGCTTCCTCAGCCCCGTGTCGGCAGGGCATGAGGCCAGTGTTGGGTTCCCAGATGTGGGGTCTGGTTAATCATCACCGTCCTGAGCAGGCCTGGCTTGGGAAAATCAAGGAATGAATCAAGAGGCCCAGGGCAGCACCCTCCAGGCTCCTCTGCAGAGCGTGTGCCCCACCTGCCCAGCCCTTGGTGGGTCCCACCTGTACAGGCACGGGTCGGGTGGGGTGGGGTGGGGAACGTGATCCCAGCGTGAAAAACTAACTTGCCGGTTAACCTGCCTGACGGGCCTTAATCAACGTTGAGGGCCGCGCGGAGAACAAAGCGCTGAAACCCAACCCCTGTGCACCGCGCACTGGATGGGCCGGCCGGCGGGGCCCAGAGGCCGCCGGCGTGGGGGCGGGGGCGGCCAAGCGCCGGCCTGTCCGCTCGCGGGGCGTTTCTCTAGCGGCCTCCAGGGCCGCCATTCCCCGCCATTTCCCCCATGCGGCAGGCATGGAGCCTCGGCCCTCCTCCGGGCACGCGCCCACGCGGCCCGAACCGGAGAACAAACCCGACTCCCGGGAGGGGGTGACTTCCGGGCCGTTGCCCTCTCAGATTCACCAGAAACATTCCTAACCTACCGGTTTTGCAGACGACGTATTTGCAAATTACCAAAATGCCGGAGAATGAACGGCGGACTGTGTCCCTGTTTTACATTCGCGCTGCACGTTCATAAATGAACATTCTGCGCCTGTTTCGGCTAATTCGGCATGCTGCCAACTGCTCTGACTCCTAAGCATTTCATCTGGGTTACTAGAAAAAAGCAAAACGAAACCGCCCTATTTTTCCAGATGCTCAGCCTAATAAGGCCTAAAATGCCCCCACCAGATTAATGAGAACGTTGTATCCCTGCGCCCTCAGAGTTTCGTTCATCCAGAACAATGGAGTCTGTATGATGCCTCAGAGAAAGTTAGCTTTACATCACATCAGTGTTATCACCTCCTGAGCTTCGAGACGGTCTAAAAAACTATCCAACTATCTGGACTGTAAAAGCTGCTCTCGGGTGGCCACGCAGCAAGTTCAAAGCCGGGTGGGCACGGCTGAGGCAGCGAGGGCCGCAGTTGGCCAGAACGAAGTGTTCGCGTGCTGTGATCATTGCTAAAGAACCTTTAGAAACGCTTTCCTGACCCCGAGTAATGGTGTCAGGTGGGGGGCGGCCAACACCTTCTCCAAGGTGCTTCCGGCTCTGCTGGCGCCTCAGACCCAGGTGGGTGAGAAACAGTCTGAGTCCAGGCCAGGCTGGCGCTGGCCCTGAGCTCCGACCTTCAGCGGTGTGGCCCCTGGCAAGTTTCCTTCAAGAGCCAACTCCAGAAGCCCACCGCAGAGCTGCGGGTGCCCTTGAGCTCAGGCCCCCAAGTGCTTCCCCCACACTCAGCTCTTGGGGAATCAGGTAGCTCAGAAACTGTCACGTCAGCGGCCGATTTGTGAGCTTTCCAGAGAGTCCTGTCACCAGGTAGAAGGCGGGAACCCTTACTGTTGGTGACCCTGAGGTGTCCCCCAGGGGGGCTAGAAGACACCCACTGCCCAGTGCTCACGCCTGCCAGACCCCGAGCAGCCCCGGCCAACCCAAGATGGCTCTGGATCCAACACCCAGCGTGCTCGGCCTGAGGGGCCCACCTCCCCAGGAAGGAGGGACCACCCTTCCCCACGTCTGAGCCCATCAGCCACCCTCACTCCGTCCTCTCCGGGTCAGCCACTCCAGGGCCTCTCCCCACGGAGCGGCCTCCTCAGACTCCTCCGCCTCCACCTCCTGCGAGTACCTGCCCCAACAGGTTCTGCGCCTGAAGGAGGAGGGCGGGAGGCCGCTCCCGTCCCCAGCCTGGTGGCCAGACCAGCATGTCCGGCACTGTCCCTGCACCCAGGACCCCCTCTAGGCCTCAGGACAGATATCAGAGAAGCTTTGGCACCAGTCACCCCGAATACCTCTGAGCCCGTGGTGAGCGGCCTGGGCACCCAGCCCGACCCCTGGATCAGCTCAGGAGGCCAGCGAACACTGCCCGCCTCCTGGAAGAAACCAGCTTCCTGCCTCCCTCAGCTGAGGCTCCTCACAAAGGAAAAACTTAAGTTCACACGTGTGCAGGTGGACAGCTGGCCTGGTCTTTCGGGAAAGTTTTGAGAGCGACGGGGAACAATGGAGGCTGTGGTCGGGTCCTTCTGCAGCTGTGAAGGGCAGGGCAGGGAAGAGACGGTGGCCCCGAGCTCGCCTTACATGTAGGGCCTCACCCCGCCCCATGCAGGTGCCTGCTCCCTGCCGACCAATCTCTGCCTCTGGCCGCCAACAGGTGTGTCCCCCGGGCTCCCATAGGCCAGGAGGGAGGCAGCGACGTGACGCAGCAGCAGGGCGGGCGGCCGGCCCCGCACACATTCCTGCCCCCGCCTCGCCCAGCTCGCCCGCCTGCCTGCCTGCCCGCCAGGGCCCAGCTTGAACAAAAACCAGGGAGGAGAGCTTCTGTAGGGGCTGCAGTGAAGTGTGCAGGCCAGCAGCTGGGAGGCCCGGGGCGGTAGCTACTGTCCTGGCCTCTGGGCACCGCCTTGCAGACGAGGACAGGGTTGGGGGGGCGGTGAGTGAGGTCACACCCGGAACCCTCCGCTCTGCCCTGGGGTGGCCCCAGCAACGATGCGGCTCCCTGAACAACAGAGGGCTGAGCTTGGACCTGCCCCTCTCAGCTCTGGGCCCCCAGCCCCGAGCCGTGGCCACAATAGAGGGTTCTCGTCTGCCCGAATCTCTCAGAATCCCTCCCTTGGGTGTCCCTAGCAACACCCCTAGGGCAGGAGGCCACAGAACAGGGCGGGCCTCAGTCGCATAGACTCACATGCTGGGGGAGCTCTCCTGGAGTGTGGGGGACTGGTCTGGGGGCCGAGGCTGTGGCCACCCCTGGAAACCCCCATTTTGGAACCCGTAGGCTATGGGATGCAGGACTGCACATTGGGGTTTGGGAGGGTCTGGGGGCCATAGCCGCAGGGTGGGGAGGAGCAGGGCCCCAGCCCTGTTTGGGAAGTGGGTCGAGGGCGCTCCCCACGGAAGGTCCCGCAAGGAAACGCAGCCCCACCTGTAATTAGCCCTACCCGCAGGGATCCCAAAGGGCCCAGCTGTTTTCCATAGCGAACTCTGGCAGCTCCGCCGTAAGCTCCCGATCACACAGGGCCTGTCCCCAGGGCTGCCGGCTCTCAGGCTTGCTCCAGCCCAGGAAACTGGGCTTCGTGGGGCCTTATCTTTCTGTCCGATCCTGGTCTTTGGACTCCAAGGCTGTCCTCCAGGGGTGGGCATGGCCAGAAGAGTGGCTGCTACTGAGGGCTCCAGAGGGTGCTGACCCCACGATGCCACCCTCCCCGTTGGCCTCCTGTCCCCACCACACAGGGGGTCCCAGTGGCACAACCTAAAATCCCTCGGGGTGGGATTCTGAGTCCACGGTCCACCCTAGTCCACTCCCCAGCCAAGCTCAGCCTGGCCTCCTGTCCCAGAAGAGCTATGCTGGGGGTGGGGGGCACCTTAACCAGGAAGGCTCCTCCCTCACCTCCTGATGGGGCAGCCAGGAGGTGGTCTGGTCCCCCTGGCCCCCGGTGGGACATCTGGCTGCCAGTCCTTGGAGCAGCAGTGACCTCTGACCCTCTAACTTCCAACCCCCAGGGCAGTGCTGGCTAGCGTGACCCACCAGGCACACCCCTCTTTCAGGACTGTCGGGACCCCCACCCACCCCGACGCCCACTCAGGGTGTCTGTGCTTGTGTGGGGCTGGGGTCAGGATGCACCTGCCAGTGGCATCCTCCGTGTTTGGGAGAGACTGAGGCATCGCTCACTAACAAACCCAGGGTGTTTGCTGTCGGTGGGGGAGGAGGGGCTGCTCGCGCTGGACTGCTTCCCAGGCTCGCACCCTGCCCTCCGTACGCTGGCCCGTCCTTGGTCGTAGGGCAGCTTGGTGCTGCCATTCCTCAGAACCACCTGGCTCTGCCCGGAAACGTGGGGTTGGGGCTCACGGGCGTGGCGTTGCCAGACTTCAGAAGCTCCCAAGAGGATGAGGGTGGCTGGAGGAGGTGAGGCCAGTGTTCGCTGAGCCCCAAGCCTGGGATGTGGTGAGGACCAGGTGGGGCCCCACTCAGGTTTGGTGTCTGGGACTGCAGGGAAGGAGCCTCACTGGAGTCAGGGATGGGCACAGTCACCTGAAGAGCGTTGTAGGGAGGAGGGCGCCTGGAGTGAGGCAGAAGGGCACCCCAGCCGAGTTGCAGGCCCAGGTGGCTGCCATCTTTTCCCTTTGTGGCCACTGCAGCGGCCCCCGGCCTGGTCTGACTTCCCTGATCCTACTGCCGGCCGGGGGGGGAGGAGGACGCCGTCCTTTCCCGTTGAGTCCAGCGCTCACACACACTCTGATCACAGTGAACTCTGACTCATGGGCAAAGGACCACGGTTTTCTGCAGGAGGTTGAATGCAGTGACTGGACTGGGAGCTGCCAAAGCAGCAAGACGGTGCTGGGCGGGAGCCCTCTGCCCGTGCTCATCTCCCGCGCTGGGCGAGGGCGCAGCAAGCTCGCTCTCCCGCAAGAGGTGGCCCCCGCCGGCCAAAACCGTGTCACTGAGGAATCCTCCTAGCTTGGGAGCCGAGAGGCCAAGCAGCAGCTGGGCTCCACCTGAGTGGAGGCTGGCCCCCTGACCGGAGCGCAGGTGGGTCGAGGGGTGGGCGAGTGGGCACTGAGGAGCTATGCGGCACGTCCAGGCAGCTCCCGGCCAGTGAAACCTACACCGACGGTCTCCGCTGGCTGTCACTTTGAAGAGGAAGGTTCCGGTCTGGCTGAGCACCTGCTCTCTGACCAGGCAGTGACACCGTTCTCCTTGCCCTGTTCTGTTTGAGTCCCAAGGAAAGTAAAAATGACCAAAGTGACACTGTGGAACCTGCCCTGTCTGGCACCTTGTGCTGGCAAGGGGGCCCAGGAGGGCCCGCGCATAGGCCGGGCGCCCACGTGTCACATCCCTCAGCTTCAGACAGACGGTCAGTCAGGACGCTCTTATGCTCCTACAGTTGTCACAGGCAACCCCTGACAACAGGGCTGGGCCCCATGGACTCTCAGGCACTTCCGAACTCTGGGTGGCCGGCTGCAAGACCCTGAGCTTGGGGTGGTCCCTCCTGATCAAGCAGCCCTGTGCGGCACCAGTTCTTGGCTGCAATCTCAGCTCCTGCTCAGGGCAGGGGTGCTGGGAGGGCAGGCCTGGGACCTTTGCCCACACAGGTCTCGTTGGGGGCAGCACGCCCCCCACCCCTCAAGGACATATGTGGACAAGAGGGCAGCGGGAGGACCTGGAGCCTCTGGCCTCCTCCAAGGCGAGAGCCATGGTGGCCCTGCCTGCAGGTGCATGCCAGGTGCCCGAGCCCTGAATGATCAGCCCGGGGCCACCCTACACGCACATCAGGCCCGTGCCATCCTGGCCTGGAGGGCGGCAGCCGCACTCTGTGCCAGGATCACCAAAGAAACAGGTGGCCCAGACAAAGGTTCCGGCCCGGCCCACCTGCTGGGTGCGACGTAGTCGTAGCAGCGGGAACGGGGTGGGACAAGACAGACAGGCTCTCTAGGACAGGGAGGCCTGACCTGGGAGGGTGATAAAGGCCACCCTCATGCTTGGGGACACAGTCTGGCTGGTGGCAGAGCTGGCCTGAGGGGCCTAGCCTCCAGCCCCCCAGCCCTGGCTGTGGGCAAGGCCTGCCTGGGTGCGGCAGCAGTACAAAGGGCCATTGTGCTGCGGCTCCTGGCTACTTCCTGCATGGCAGCCAGCCACAGATGGCCTCAGGGTCTCTGCACCTGCCAGGGCCCAACTTTGGCCTGGAACAGGCTGATAGGGCTCCCACCTCCATGCCAGGGGATTACCGGCCTGCTGAGGCTGTGCTGGGGCAGGGGGAGGGCCCTGGAGCCTCCAGAGCCTTGGACTCAAGGGGCAGGAGGAGGGGACTCTCCTGGCACTTGGCCAGCTCTGAGTTCTGAGGGGACCCAAGCTCCGAGAGGCCTGTGCTGGTCCCTGCACCTCTGGCTGGGACAGGCTCTTGCTCCCTGCACAGGCTGGGGGTCCTCCGGCGGCCCCCGGCTCCTGTGTCTAACTCACTTTCTGGCCACGGCAAGCAAACACGGGACAGTGTGTGTGGGCTCTGGGGGCCACCTGCCAGCCCACATGTGCTCCACTTGGGCAGCTGTCCCTGGGGTCTGTGCCGCTCATGGCAGCGGAGGGGCAAATGCTGCCAGTCATCTCTCTCTCTCTCTCTCTCTCTCTCTCATGGGTGTGGATCTGGACGGGGAGGTGCGGGGAGGCTAAGCGCTGCCCTAGAAACTGGGAGGAAGGTCAAGCCACAGACTCAGCAGAGCCAGACCCTCGCGTTCGGGGCTCAGACTTGGAGGTTCCGCCCAGGACAGGGCTCCCCGCCTCAGGCACCGGCTCTGTCTCTCAGGACCTCCCAGTGATGTCTTTTCCAGCAACCTTGCCACCCCCTTCCACTCTGACTGACACCGTCCCCACCCTAGCAGGAAGGCCGAGCAGAGGCCTCTGCTCTGGAGAGGGGGCTGCAGCACCCCGGACTCCGGACCCGCCCACCAGTCTAGCTTCCTGCCGCTGGCCCGTGCCTCTCCTACTGTACTGACTGGGAGCACAGCCTGTGCAGCTGGTGGGCCCTGGCGTGATCAATTCTGCACAGGGGGGTCCTTCTTCTCCCACCTTTGATCGATTTCCACTCCCTCAGCACTGGCTCTTCTCACCTGAGACAAGGACCCAGGACCTGCTTGCCACCCAGGCTCAAGCACAAGGCTACAGCCAGAAAAGCCCTCTCTAACCCGAGGCACCGCTCCAGCCCTGCCTAGCCCAGCCAGAGGCCTGGTTATCACACGAGGCCTCAGACTTGCACACAGGTCGGGTTAAGGTTAGCTCTGCATTGGGGACCCCTCTCCCAAATCTCCTGGATAAGTCCTGGCCACCCTTCCCCCACTTTCCTGCCCTGGACAATGATCTCAGGCCCAGGGGTCCAGGCAGGGCCTGGCAGTGACGCCCTCAGCGCCCTCATGCCCTCCCAACTCTGATGCATACTCCCGTGGTCTGACTCCGTCTTGATCTTGACCCCTTCTGCCTGAGACCCTGAAGCACCCATGTTGTCCTTGAGCCTGTCTTCCTGAGAGCCACACTTGTCATGCCATCCAGATAACACTAGGCCAGAAGTTTGAAAACCTGTGTTCTTACACATGGGCTTCTGCTAGGTAACTATTTTCTTGGTCTTCAGTGTCCATTTCCTTGCCCTTAAGTGCTCATCAAGAACCCGTCCAAATCTTCCACAGCCACTGGCACTCCAGTCCCTAGAGGCCTTTAGAGTGTCAAGTCTATCGGTCAGCCCTCAGACCTCCTTGACTTGGCCTGTCGGCTGCTCACTCTGTGTTTCTCGGCACCTCTGCTCCACTGGGTCACCAGAGCCCAAGGCATTCTGAGTCTCCGCATCTCTGGGCGGCACTGGGTGAGGGTGCTAATGCCATGGGAGGGGAGTGGATGAGGGTGGAGACCAGGGGCCTGAGGACAGAGCCCTTGGCACCCCAACATCTGGAGGTTGGGGAGGCCTCAGAACACTCTTCTTCTGTGTCCTGTGGTTTCAGCTCAGGACACTGCTAGTTCCGATTAGGCAGGTGGAATTGGAGTGGGAATTTTCCAAGTGCGGATTCCACACTGGCTGTTGGAAGTCAGCAGAGAACCCAGGTGGGAGACACACCTGGTATCTCCTGCCGATGGTGGGAATGCAGGCCACAGTCAATATCGGCTGTGCTGGGAGGAGTTCCAGGATTCCTGGTTGGGAAGTAGGTGATGGACCCACGGTGGAGACAGAGGAGCAAGAAGGAGAGTGAGGAGCCCCAAAGCCAAGGGAGAGAGAGTCCCATGAAGGAGAATGTGGCCAGTGCTGGGCTGCCTTTCAGCAATAGTGGAAGGCGGAGGCTCTCAGGCCAAACTGCTCACTCACAGAGAACAAACCAAAACACTAAGCTATTTTATGAAAGCTTTGGTGAGCCATGGAACTGGTAAGGGCATATCAGGCTACAACCAAGGAAAATCGTGGCCTCGAGAGGCAAATGCACACAAAGACCACTGTCCTATGGGGTCAGATGAGAGTTATTGTTCTAACCAGCCTTGAGGAAGCTGGGGGACAGAAATGAAAGCTCAGGGTCCCCACTAAGTGAAGGTGTGGGTCTAATGGGATGCCCTCCCCACCGAGAGCTGGGACCCCTAAGGTTTTCAATGAAAATGAGGTATAAGTGCTGCTCAGTTTGAGCCACAGGGATCTTTCTCAAGTCAAGGTGGTCCCAGACCAGGCAGGGCCCTGGTGGTTGACAAAAAACAAACCGGGAAGGTACTTTTGCCCCAGGCATTGAATGGTTCCTACAAATAACTTTGCAAGTACAATGACTGCACACAGTCAAAGATAACCAGGCATGCTAGAATATAAGACACCATGAGCAAGAACCAGCAGAAACAACAGAGATCAGAAAGACTTTCAAGAACCTCAGATTTGGGAATTATCAGACACAGACTGGAAAAAAAATTACTATGTTGAACAAGAAAAAGATAACAAGTTTAATATTTGCAAGCAGCTGGAACTTAAAATAATAATTATATAGTAGGTTAAAAAAATGAACACTTAGAAATGAAAACATGTAGTAACCACAATTCAAAACTCTATGGATAGGCTTAACAGCGGGTTAAAAGTAGCTGAAAAGAAGGGGCACCGGAATGGCTCGGTTGTTGGAGCATACGGCTCTTGATCTTAGGGTCATGAGTTCAAGGCCCATATTGGGTGTATAGATTACTTAAAAATAAAATCTTAAAAAAATAAATCTTAAAAAAATTTTTTAACGTTTATTTTTGAGGGAGAGTAAGAGAGAGAGAGAGAGAGAGCATGAGTGGGAGAGGGGCAGAGAGAGAGGGAGACACAGAATCTGAAACAGGCTCCAGGCTCTGAGCTGTCAGCACAGAGCCCAATGCAGGGCTCAAACTCCTGAACCATGAGATCATGACCTGAACTGAAGTCAGACGCCCAACCAACTGAGCCACCCAGGTGCCCCAACTTTTTAAAATCTTTAAAGAAAAAAAAAGTAGCTGAAAAGAAAATTGGGGAATGGAAGATAGGTAAGAAGAAATTGTCCAGAATGGAGGCTAGAAATGGAAAAAAAAAAGACATGAAAACTACAGAAGGGAGGGTAAGATATACGGGTCTATATAAAACATACAGAATTGAAAGAGGAGAGAATGAAATACATTAATGTTTGAAAGGATAGTATCTGAAATTTTCCAGAACTGTTGAGAGACATCAAAATATGGATTAAGGAAGCCCAGTGAATCTCCAGTAGGATAAATAAACAGAAATCTATGCCTTGACATCTGAGTGAACCCTCTAGAAAACTAAGGACAAAACATTAAAAGCAGCCAGAGAAAACCAAGGCTGGTGAACAGTGGGAATGACTGCTGATGTCTGGACAGCGCTGACGGAAACAGATGACAGTGGGAGAAAGAACCCAAAGTAATAACCAACCAGAGTGTCTTTCCCCCAAAACAAAGACGGAAAACAGCAAAACAAACCAAAGCCAAGAAAGAAGAACGGGGAAAATTTGCCACCAACAGCCGTTTGTAAAGAACCACAAAGCACACACACTCAGCAGAAGGAGAATGATTCCAGGGAGAAGGTTTGAGGTGTTAAATGTGGGTCAATCTAAATTTACACTTTACACAACGATGATAATTAACAATCAGCAGTCGAACTCAAAGATAATTAAAATTAAAATACAAGATAATAAAAAAATGTCCCACTGGTGGCGGAACCATCGTTGAGTGACCGGGGCCAGCATCGCAGTGATGAGTCATGGTGACAACAGGCCTCCGTGACATGACTTGGTGAGCAGGACACTGCACCTCCGTGGGCCTCCCCCAAACCTGCCCCAGTCTAACCACGAGAAAACCATCAGTGCGGTTTCCACAAAACACATCAGCAGCACCTCTCAGAGCTGTCAAGGTCAACAAAAACGAGGGAGAAACTGTCACAAACCCACGGGGACCTGCGGAAATGTGGCAACGAAATGTCACGTAAGATCCTGAATGGGGTCCTGGGACAGAAGGATGATATTTCGGAGAAACTAAGGAAAACTGAATACAAGCATGGACTTTAGGTAATAGTGATGTATCGGTCGCGGTTCGCTGTGCCTGAGGATTCATACGAGTGTGACATGCTAACGACGGGGAAACTGGGTGTAGGAACTTGGTGCTATCTTTGAGACTTTTCTGTATATCTGAAAATACTGGAAATAAAAAGTTTATTTACATATATTTTGAAGAGTCCTGCCAGTGACCGTGGCAAATGTCCCATCTGTGGCCTGGGACCGAGCAGGTTGCTATGGGTGAGGTGTCAGGGGAAGCTGAGGAGACTGAGACGGGGACAGGAATGGTTGCCAAAAGTGAGCCCTGGGCCCTAAGGCAGGACAGTACTCAGAATGGGGGGGGGGGTCTCTGGGTGTGAGGCCACCTCTAAATCTCGGCTGGAGCTGTGGTCCGGCTGTGTTTGGTGTGTGGAACTCGAGGGACCTGAGTCTCTGGTCTACTGTGAGGTGAACGTTCCTGGGACTTTGACCAGACACTCGGCACTTTCCACATGTGGTCTGTTGGGACCATCACTGGGCAGCCTTGCTACCTGGATCCTGCTCAGGGCCAGGTCAGGAAGGGCTGCTGGGTCCGGCCCCTGAGAGTTTGACGGGGCCCAGAAGATGGACCCCTGCCTTGGATAGCCAAGGGCAGCTGTGTGACGGGCCAATCCCAGGAGCAGGCCCTAGAGAGGGACAGATCTGGGGAGCCAGGCAGTCTCAGGTGTCAGTCTGAGGACACGGGTTTCTAACTTCCTGTGCACGGGAATGTTCAGAGGTCGGCATCAGAAAGCGGACTCTGGTGGGCATACTGGCGGGGACCCAGCGTGGTGCTGCTGGCTCTGTCCTCGAGCACGTCCCGAGCTGAGAGGCTCTGGTCAAGGGTACCTCCAGACCAAACTCCTGGGACCAAGCCAAGGACCCTTGCAAGGGTGTGCCAGGAACCTTGGAGCTGTGGGCACTGAGTAAGCACCGCCCCCTCCAGTCACCATTCCAGGGGGCTCAGTGGGCTCACAGGTAGCACCTGCCAGAAACAGAGCTTCCAGAAGAGGGCCCGGCAGGGAAGTCTCAGTGCAGCTGAAGCCGCGTCAGGGAAATGAAGACACAGACCCAGCAGGTGCTCGGCCCTCGCCACTGCCCCGGCCCCTTTGCCTCCTCTCTGCCAGCCTCCGGAGGGAGCTCTAGAGACTCGGCCTGATGGGGCAGGTGTTCCCGCCGGCTCCGGCTCCCTCCCGAGGAGTCCAAGTGCTCTGCACTCCCAGAGGCCTTGAGCAGACTGGCTCCTGGTCTGAGCAGCTGGAGGGTGGCCCCGTTGGTCCTTAGGAAGGACAGCAACAAGAACTGACCACAGGCCTGGGGTCTTGGTGTAGCAAGGAGGCTCTGCACCCTGTCTCCCTCATAGCCCCTCAGCTCAGGACCCCTCAAAGCCCCTTTGCTGGAGAAGGCTGGGAAGAGGCGACAGGAGAAGGCCAGCTCACCCTGCCACACTCTGATCTCAGGCGACCCACCCCTTGCCCTGCTGACCCCTGGCCTGCCTCTGTGCTTGTTTCGAACTGCCCACTGGTTTGGCCGGCCAGGCCAAGGCACTGTCAGGGACGACTTCCCAGGCCGAATAGGGCCCCCAGCCCCTGCCTCCGGCTCAGTCTCCTAGAGCTGTATTTCCTGGTCGTAACTGGCAGGTGGCCAGGGCAGATTCTCGGCCTCCCCGTTGTCTTTGAGGAAGAAGACAGGGGCCAGAGCTATGAGGCCCCGGATAGGACAGGGCGCCCGGTGTCAATGCAGAGCCAATGCTGCTGAGTGACTGACAGGCGAAGCTGGGCCCTGCCCTCCCCTGCGGGCTGCGTGGAGACACCACATCCGCAGGGCTGGCTGGGCCACCTGCTTGCTCTCGACCATGACCCCACCGACTGCAAGGAACTGCCTACCCGGCAGGAGAACTGCCTCCACCTGGGGCTCTTGAGGTGGTGAGGTGCTCCAGGACCCTCGGGCCGTGCTCCACAGGCCCCAGGCATGGGGGGCCCCCAAACAGAGCCAGCCTGAGGGGCTGGTGAACCCTAGGTGAGGCTTCCTTCCACCTTTTCTGGCCCTCGTAGCAAAGGTGAAGCCAGAGCTTGTGGTCAGGTGGGGATGCTCAGTGGGGCTCAGGGGAGCCCTGAACCCTGGCTCCTCCCATGTCCATGGACCGACAATGCTGGCTGAGCAGGGCCCCGGGGATGGGGGCGCATCTTCCTGTCAGCCGTCGCTCCCAGCCTGCCCTGCTGGGACTGGGCAGCTCCAGACTGGTGCAGGTGCTCCCGGACTCAACCTGTTGGGAATCTGAGCTCTGCCTGCCCTCTCCTGCCCTGCGGGGCTGACGCCAAGCTGGTCTCGGCCTAGGTTCTGGTGCTTAGGTGGGGCCAGGCTCAGTGATTCAGTGGCTTCTCAGGAAGAAACAGGGAGCCTGATGGCCCCAGGGGGATCTTTTCCCAGATGTGGAATACGACCTGGGCTTCTGTGTTCGCCATACAAACAGGGTGTGGCCAGAGGCCCGAGGTCACATGCTCGCCCGGGGAGACAGGTGGCTTGGCCTCACCCCGCCCCCCTCAGCCAAAACTGGAGGTTTATGAATGTCATGTTGCCCCTGAAAGCCCACCTTCTGTGGGCATCAGTCCCACTCTGGACACTCAAGAAAGGAAGGCTGGTCTAAGGCCTCCCATCTTTTAGATGCTGGGAGAGCCTTAGACTTGGGAACCATGGGGGCTACTGAGCCCCAGGACTCCACGACATTCCCCTGGCTCTGCAGGAACCCTCTGGAAAAGGGCCTGTAGCGCTTGCGCGCAGAGCAGACTCACTGGGGCCCTCATTTCTCCACCACACAGCCGGGTCTAGAGCAGCAGCAGAGAGCCTCCAGCGTACCCCCAGGGGGGCGGTCTCAGACCGGATCCCCGGCCTCAGCCTCGTTCAGGGAAGCACCAGGTGCCCTTCCAGCCCTCACAGCCCTGAGACTGCGACAGCTCCCAAATCAACCTCTTCCAACTCAGGATTCCCAGGTCCTCCTGGCCTCACTCCTAAGTGGTACTGGGCCCCCCACGTCCCCCAAGTCCCCTCCTTCTGGTGCTCCCCTGCTGTCATCACCTCCTCACCCAGTCACTTGTATCTCCAGATGCCTTCACTCGTGCTTTTCACTGCCACTGGTCCTAATTTTCCAATGGTGTCAGTAACTGCAGCCCCGACCCCAGTTCTGCGCCCTTCTCCACCGCAGGCTTCCGGAATCTCCCAGAGCGGGGGTCCTACCTCACTCCCTGAGGCCCCCTCGCTGGCACGGCCTACTGAAGCCTGGGGAAGGCCCAATCTTGTTTGGGACATTATTTTGTTTTATCCTAAGTCTTTCCTTTGTGGCATTTTTTCCCTTTTTTTTTTTGAAATACTTTCAAACTCACAGAAAAGTTGCAAGTACGATACTGTCTCAGTCCTCCTGGGCCATCGTGACGCGTCAGCACAAACCGGGCACCTCAGACAATGGACATTTGTTTCCCACCGTTCCTGGGCCTGTGACTTCTAAGATCAAGGGGCCAGGAGATACGGTGTCTGGCGAGGCCCCTTCCTGGCTCGCAGACGGCACCTTGTCATGGTGGCCACATAGCCTTTTCTTGGTGTGTGCAAGCGGAAAGGGAAGAGCTCTCCGTCCCTCTGTTTAGAAGGACACCAATCCCACCATGGGGCCCAAGATGACTGCATCTAACGTGATCTCCTCCCAGAGGCCCCTCTTCCCAATATCAACACATTGAAGGGTTAGGGCCTCAACATACAGATTTGAGGGCACAACCCACTCCATAGCAAGTGTTGAGTTTCTTCTAGGACATCTGAGGGTGAGTTGCTGGCTGAATGCCCCTCACCCCTGACCTACAGAGACACCCCCATCCCCACCAAAGCACCACACAGCCACGGAGCCTGGGAGTTCTCGTCACCTGCCCCCACGCCCTCCGGGCCGGTCTCAGGCGCCGTTGGTGTCCCAGTGCCGTCCTCCCAAAAGATCTGACCCAGGGCCATACGTTGCACTGAGCTGTGGTGTCCCCTAGTCTCAGTAGGTCCCCTGCCTTTCCCTGATGCTGAGACCCCTTTGATGGCGGCAGGCCCGTCCTTCTGCACAAAGTCCCTCTATGCAGGGGTCTGACAGGCTGTGCAGCTCTGGCAGCCGTCACGGCAGAGGCTGTGGCTTTGCTCACTGGTGGTCGTGACTGGCAATTGTCTCCTTCATGGCTCTTCTGAAAGGAAAGGCGGTCCCCTGTCCTCCCCCACACCTCGTGCATTCACACGCATCGATCTGGGTCTGTTCTGGCCGGCGGGGCTGCCAGGCTGGCTCCCTCCCTTCCACACTTGGAGCATCAGCGTGGCCCCAACACGCGTTTCTCTCAGTAGCTGAGTGCCTTTTGCGGAGAGTGAGCCCTGACGACTGCCGGTGTCCTCCCACCTCCTCTCTGCTTCCAGCACGCAGTTCTCAGCCTTGCCCTCAACCTTCTGCCCTTGACCTTCTGACACCGTGGGTCAGCCGCTCTACCTGGAATCATTTCTTTCATTGGCTTCCAGGAAGCCCCCTCTCCTGTCTTTGGTCACTTCTCCCCACCTTTAATCTGGCCAGGCTCCAGTCTGTCCATGACTCTGTCCCCCTACCCCACACCCTCTCCAGTCCCCAGACTGAACAGAGTTCATGCCAACAGCTCCCAAACGCACTACCCGCCTGCCACCTGCCACGCCATGTCCAAGATACATGACAGACTGGTCTGGACCTTCCCCACGTCCACTAGGGGCCCTCCCATCTCCTTGCACTCTCTCCAGCCCCAGCCCTTAGGAGAGCTGGCTGGACCTTTCTAGTGCACCCAGACCTCGGGGTCCTTCTGGCCTGTGTCACTGCTTGCTCTGACCACCATGGTCTCTCCTGGGTCAGTGTTGTGATCTTGACTGGCCCCTACAGCTGTCCTCAAAAGCTGTAGGCTCAACTTCACCTACAGCATGTGGAGACACCCTGTCCCCTGCTCCCTGGCAGCCTCCCCACTCTGACTCAGAACCTGCCACAGCCGAGCCCACATCGCCCCACCCCGTTCCCCCTGCCATCTTCCCGGCCTCTTCCTGGGGGTTCCTCATGGCCCCCTTGCCCTTTCGGTTTCTTTGCTCACGTATTACCTCTCAGTGAGGCCCGGACATCTGCTGACTCCGAGCGGGACCCACACTCTACCCAGCACTTACTCGCCAGGCATGTGCACAATCGGATGTAGGTCTCACTACCAGGCTGGAGTTTTGTCCAGGGCTGCCGGGAGACCAGGTGCGAACACACACAGAATGGGCGAACTAGTGCTGCTGGAGCGCCAGCTCTGTCTGGATCTCCAGGCGTCCTGCAGGGGCACTCGTCACTGGGCAGGGGGAATGCCAGGAGTCTGGGGTCAGAGGACAGGGGTAAGGTCTTGGGTGCAGGACCAACGGCATCAATTTTTGTGCGCCTCCCAGGATGGCATCAGGCACCATTGAAGTCACAGTGACCTTTCCCCACGTGGAGGCAAAATGACAGCTAAATGTCCAAGGTCAATTGTCCTGGGCTGGCTTTATTTAACAGTGGCCTTGGAACTGACCCTGGTGCTGACCTCCTTCCTCTCCTGCAGGCAGGGGTTTCCCCGGGCTCTGGTCTCCAGAGCAGGAGCTGGAGCAGGAGTCCGAGCCCCCTACTGAGGCTTGGCCCAGGACCACGCGGGCAAGTCCGTCGCATGCAGGAAGTGCCCTTGGAAGGAGCCAGACACAATGAGTGACCTGTGTACTGGGCAACCCAATTTGGGGAGACCCCGCCCTGACTCCTGGGGCCCCAGCCTGCCCCCAGGGGCCACGGGACTGCAGAAGCATTTGCGTGGTGGTTCAGATTTGCAATCCAAATCGGCAGCTGCAGCTGACATTAGCATCTAATTTGAGTGAAAAGTCTCATGTTCAGGGGAGAGGGTGGGCCCCAGAGCCCATCCCAGAGCCAGGCTAAAGTGAGGATGAGGGGCCTTTGCAGGGTGGGGGAAACTTGCCCACCAGCCCCCAGACAGTGCTAGGAGGGGTGGGGTCCAGGGGACGTGCCACCTGCCTCTCACCCTCAGTGCTCTGAGTGAGGTCCTGGGCTTGCCAGGCCCCGCCAAGATAGATGTCCGTGGCCTCTTTGTCCTCGGGCCAGCCCTCTGCTCCTCCTGGTCTGGCTCAGCTGTAGTGCTTGTGCTGCTTGTGGACTCTTCTCCGACCCCTGACCTGCCTTTTGCGGCCATGGTCACAGTCATGAGTGAGGAGAGCCCGCTGTCTGCAGCCATGGCCCCACTCGGCCTCCTGAGGCCTCAGTGGTGGCATGAGAGCAGTGGCAGCCCCAGCATGGTGCCTGGCAGGGGTAGCAAGTGCCGTTGGCCACTGCTGCCTGCTGCTGCTTCTCCAGTCTGCTCCCATCCAATGTCCTCGGTGGTTCTGGGGACTGCAGGAGAGAGCGAAGCCCAAAGTGGCCCCCCTGCCCCCCCCACTGACACTGCCCTGTCTGGCTCTACCTGACCCTCACTCCCAGTTTTGCCCCCCTCCCCCCAGCCATAGCCTTCCTGGGGGCCTCCCTGGCTGGAGACACACTGCCCCTCTTCTGCAGTGTTCTCCTTGTCTCTTATGGGTTACCCTCAGAAACTTAGGACACCCTGCGCCCCAGCAGGCTGTAGGCCCCATGAGCCCCCAGGCATCCCCAGTGCTACAGGAAGTGAGGGCTCAGAGGAAGGAGGGGGAGAAGGTCAGGTGGGGCCAGTGAAAAGGTCAGCAAGAAAGTCAGGTGGGGTCAGCAAGGAGGTCAGGGGTGCTGAGCAAGGTCAGGTGAGGTCAGTGAGGTCAGGTGGGGTCAGCGAGGTCCGATGAAGTGAGAAGGTCAGGAGAGGGTCAGCCATGCAGTCAGGTGAAGTCAGTGAGAAGGGCAGGCAGGACCAGTCAGGGGGTCACTCCGGGTTGTGGGGCCCCTGCTCCATCCTTTCCCTGGGGTCCCACTTGGGGATGTCCCATCCTGCTCCTGGGTGGCCTCTTAGTTGTTCCCGTAGGGGCCCATCCTGTTCCTGTAGGGGCCTGTCCTATGGGGCTTCTTCTCAGGTCCAGCAGGGGAGAGACTGGAAGTATAGGTTGTCCTGTGTCCCAGGTTAGATTCAAACGTGACTATAGGGAGCCGGGAGCTAAGGGGCCTGTTTAGAGGGGTGTGGGGGGTGCCCTCCCAGAAGGAAACTAGGGGTGCTGCGGGTGAGGCCCCTCCTAACTTTCTGGGGGCCCTTTGGGAACAGATGCCCTGAGCCGGCGGGGGGGGGAAGATCCTGGAGCCACAGCCAGCTCTTCCCTCGACGCTTATCAGCAGACAAGCAGAACTAGGGATGTCATGTCCCCAAGTTCTCTGCTTCAAGGTGGCAGAAGATTCCGTGGGCTTTGGGGAGAGGTACTTGGGAGGTACCTCTCGGGGTGATGGGACTGAGTAGACAGAAGGCCCTGGGCCCCTCCTGCTCCCACGGAGAGGGGCAAGGGGTCAGGAAAGGCCATGGATCCTGGCTCCTGCTATGGGACTGCTCTGAGAGAGCTTTGGGGAGTCAGTGGCCTGTTTGGGAAATTGTTCTGGAACCAGTCTCTGGTTTGGCCTTGTCTCTGATCGAGTCTGAGCAGACTACCTTACAGACCATAGAGAGAGAACCATCCAGAAACCCCATATTTATCAGGTAAGGTGGCATCACGGGACAAGCGGTAGTTGTGGCAATCCCGAGGAGGGCAGAGCCTGGCCCGCACAGCCAGACGCCCTCACCACTGTGAAACGAGGCTGCTTGGGCCTGGTGCCGGGAGGCCGGGCCTTCAGGGTGGGGCGCGCCTTGTGCTTAAGGTGCTACTGGAGCCCCCAGGGGGCCCCTTGTCTGATGCAACCCCAGTACCAGGAAAGGCAGGCGTCAGCTGGGCTGTTGCCACGGCAGGGAGGGAGCTCCGCACTCCTGCACCACCGGGCTCCCCAGGCCCCCCGGGGTGGGGCCTGCCCTTGGCTCCCGCTGGCAGAGGCCTGAGCCCACCTGGGGGCCCCCGGCACGGTGAGGTTCCTTCTGCACCTCCAGGTCCTCGGGGCCCGGCCGAGCTGCCTGGGCCGTGGACCAGCTGCCCTCACCGGGCCCCCTCCAACAGAGAAAGCAAGCTAACGAGGCCGCTGGGCCCAGCTATCCCCCTCCGCCTGGGTAATTGGTCTCCAAAGGCAGAAAAGTGTCATGGAGATGCCTGGGGCTGCCATCGGGGACGCGGCTCGAGAAAATTACCACCCTCTTTTTCCACTCGCTGGAGTCTAATTGTGCTCTGGGGCCACCCACCCGGCACCAGGCGGATTTGTTTTTCAGACACACACAGGAGGGAAGACTGGCTTCCCTGTTTCCAGGGACACAGATGCCTTCCTGAGCCGAGCCTTCAGGGCTCACTCAAACAAACTGCGGGGGGCAGCCGCCTCAGGAGTGAGACGGCCCAGGGTCCCCAAGCAACACTTGGATCCTATTCTGATGGGATTTGGTTTGATGGGGGACACGTTTACCAAGGAAGTATTTTTTAATTGAGGTGAAATTCACATAACATAAAACTCAGTGGCATTTAGTGCTTTCACAGTGTTGTGCAACCACCATCTGTATCTAGTTCCAGAACGTTTTACCCCCTGAAGGAAACCCACGAGGTAGCCCTCTGACCCCAGGAGCCACAAACGTGCCTCTGTCTCCATGCACTCGCTGGTCTGGACCCTCCCCATCAATGACCCCGCAACAGCCTCGGTCCTGCCACCCTCCCCATGCTGCTCACTGGTTCCGGCAGGTGACGCCCACCCTCCTGCCCACTTCGAGTCGGACAACGGGAGACACGGATTCCATCCACCGACTCACGGTCTGGGCCCTGATACCTGTGGGCAGCAGAGGGAGAAGCCAGCAGGGCTGGGGCCAGGTCGCAGGCACCCTGAGAGGGAGGGGTTTGCAGGAGGAGCTGCTGCTCCATATGGAGGGGGCGGGGGGGGGAGGGGCTCTACGGGTGGGGGGGTGACGCAGCACGAGCGAAGCTGGTGGCCTCGGGCGCAGCGGAAATTTGAGGCAGGGCAGGAAAGATTGGGAGGATGCACGGAGGACGACGCAGCTTTGGGTAACTGTGACATCATGGCCACCCAGACCGACCCCTAGGGTGTCAGTGGCCCGAGGACCAGCTCCCATGAGATTCTTGTACGAGACATCATTTGCGAAGAGAATCTATGCCCTTTGACAAGCTCGCTGGGCCCATGAGAGGGGCAGAAGTTGGGAAGGAGTCTGTGAGCTCTTGTAACAAGGGGCTGAGGGTTCACCGCTGATGAGAAGGGTAGGGCTTCGCTGAGGCTTTTGCTGTGCTGTGACAACTTTGCTTAGAACAGTGGGGGCAGCGGAGGAGGGAGGGGGAGGGCATCTTGGGGGTTCAGTCGGTTGAGCATCAGACCTCGGCTCAGGACATGATCTCATGATTTGTGGGTTCAAGCCTCACCTTGTGCTCTGCGCTGACAGCTCAGAGCCTGGAGCCTGCTTCAGATTTTATGTCTTTCTCTCTCTCTGCCCTTACCCCGCTTGCACTCTGTCTCTCCCTCTCTCTCAAAAATAAACATTAAAAATAAATTAATTAATATTAAAAACCAAAAAGAACCGCAGGTGGGACTGCTGTCGCAGGGCCTGTGGCTCAGCTAGGTCTTGGATTCCAAGACACTGGGTAACTCTACCCCAGGATTCCAGCATAGCTGGACGGGCCCAGTGTCTAGGGTGTAGTGACTGGGAAAGAAGGGCCCTGGGGACCAGCCTAGGCCTGCCTATTGGTGGGAGGAAGAGGAGGCACACGTGGCTGCTAGTACACAGGTACCGGGAGCTGAGGAGTCCCAACAGCAACAGAGGACAGCACAAGGGGGGGCCAGACCAGTGGGAGAAGGTCATTGTGACGTTGACTGCAGGAGGGAGGAGCCAGGCTGTGGCTTCTAGAGGTGCTGAGGAAGGAGGAGGCAGTGGGGTTTTTTTGGATTGTAGAGAAACAGCCTGGAATTAGAGACATCACTGCGGCCAAGCAGGGTCTTGTTTAAAGTTTATTTATTTTGAGAGAGAGGGGGAGGGACAGAGAGAGAGAATCCCAAGCAGGCGCTGTGCTGTCAGCACAGAGCCCGACTCAGGCCTTGATCCCGTGAACTGTGAGGTCATGACCTGAGCTGAAATCAAGAGTTGGACGCTCAGCTGACTGAACCCCCAGGTGCCCTAAGGAGGGTCTTGTTTAGAGAGAAGTGGGGTGCACTAGGAAACCAATGGAGGTGGCACCTTCTGACACTGGGGCAAGGCGGGGTCTCCAAGGCTAGGGAGGGACAGCATAGATGCACCCCTGTGGGGCACTGACCAGGGCGAGGTGGGGGGTTCATAGGCTGCAAGCCTGGGGAATGTTTATAGAGATTGGGGTCCCAAGGCCTGGCAGAGAGGCCTCTGTGAGGGCAGCAAGCAGTGGGAGGGTGTGGGAAGGCCTGTAAGGACAGAGGGTGGACCCTTGTCCCTGACTGGTGGGGACAGGAGTGGGCGCAGTGAGCCCTGTTTGAGAAGCAGGGTTGTGTGGGTGGGGGTGGAGGAAGTGGGCCGTGGTCATCTGCGATGGGGCCCTGGGCAGGGGCACGTGCCAGCGCTTAGCTCTGGACCTGGAGTCCCGGACACCTGGGGTCTTTGGGGAGAGGGAGTAGGGACGGCCTGAGGGAGAGGCCCAGGCCTGCTTTGATGACAGTGATCGGCCAGTGTCCTGCCCAGCCAGGTGGAGCAGGTGCCCTGGGCGGCCCCTCAAGTCCTCACTGGAAGCGGACCCTGCGCCTCAGCCTAGGTCTAGGTGCAGTCTGGAGGGCAACACAGGCCCCTCTCTGGTGCCTGCACCTGTGCCATGGGTGGGGCCTCCTCTCTTCTCCCGTGCTGTGGGCCTCTGGTCTGACCCGGGCTTGGGACCTGACCCTAAGCAGTGCCTCAGGGACCCCTGCATCACACCCGGGTGCACAGTCTCCACGGCCCCACCCACTTCTGCCTCAGGATTGGGCGAGGGCTGGGCCAGGGTCCCAGGGGTGTGGGAGCCTCTTAAAGACCCTTGGTCCCGTGTGATTGCTTGTGGGCCTTGATTGACGGGTGTCCTGGCCTTCCAGGGCTTGCTCCTGGAGCCCGATATAAGGAGGCTAGGCAGACCTTCTGCCAGGGCTTCTGTCTTTGGGGGTGAGGGTGAGGGCTGGATGCTAAACTAGCCTGTCAGGGGCGACTGGGCCGCAAAGCTGTGTTGGGCAGGACACCCCATGGCCTGTGCTGGAGACAGAGGATGGCCACATAGCCACTTAGGCTTCTGGAACCATCCAAGCAAAGTGCAGCCACGAAAGCTGGGGATTACACGAACAGAAGTCACTTACAAGCAGCTCTCAGGTGGTCGGCAGGGAGGAGGCTGCAGGTAACGTGTGCCGTGGGCGGGTCCAGTGACCGACTTTAGGGGGATGCCATGCCCTGGGGGGGCAATAAATGCCTGTACGGTCTAATAAACAGCGCAAGACAGAATGATAGAAACTGTCCAAGTGCTAATCGTCGGCTGCGCAAAGCACAACAGGACACGGAACGGGCTGCAAGGACAGTGTTCGATTTTCAGCTCATGGGTGCCATCTGGGCTTCAGGTCTCTCAAGGAAAAAGTCCGGGGATTTTCCACGCCTCAAACCTGCCTCGGCCACATGAGGAGGCCAAAGGCACCCGTGGCAACCCTGTCCAGCAGACCTGGGAGCTCGAGGTGACGCAGAAGTCACTAGGGGACCCGGGGGATGGTCCGGGTGCCTGGAATGCTCAGAAGGGTCCCTCATCCTCATTCTGGCTTAAGCCCTGAAACTGCTGCCTCAGAGATGGGGGCACATGGCAGAGTACCCCAAGCTCGCCACCCTAGCTGCTTCGCTGCCCTCAGGGGGCGCAGGGAAGCTACTTGAGCCTCTTAGGCTGAAGACCAGACCTACCCCATGAAGGCAGGTCTCGACCTGATGCACAGGGACCGCTGGCCCCACACCTGCTCCTGGTTAGCACCCTGGGAAGCTCCCCGGGCCCCAGCCCCGCCTGCTCCCCACAGGGGCACAGATCACTCTCAGGAGTATGCCTCCGGGCTGGGATCTCTGGGGCAGCACACCTTGGACAAGGGGTGAGACCCTAGAGTTCACGTGCTCACCCCAGGGCCTCGCCCCAGGGCACTGCCCCCTGTCCCCACCGCTCCCCCATGCGGCCATGCCTCCCTGGGGGCATCTCCCCTCAGATCTCACCCTCCGGACTCCCAGAGCCTCCATCATGTGCTCCCCTAGCTCTGCTGGAGACCGGCCAGCTCTGCCTGGACGTTGAGAAGCACTGGGGTCACATGGGGGATACTCCAGGTCCTGTTTCTAGGGCAGAGCAGTAGAGGGAGCAGCTCCTAGCCCACCGCCACTCAGCTGCCATCCCCTGACCCAACTCACTCTGGCTGCCCTTCCTCCTCACAGTCACAGAGGTAGTCCTCCCTCCTCGGAGTCAGATGGGGTCCTCCCTCCTTGGGGTCATATGGGGGGCCCTCCCTCCTCAGGGTCAGATGGTAGGCCCTCCCTCCTCGGGGTCAGATGGGGGTCCTCCCTCCTTGGGGTCAGATGGGGGTCCTCCCTCCTTGGGGTCAGATGGGGGGTCCTCCCTCCTTGGGGTCAGATGGGGGTCCTCCCTCCTTGGGGTCAGATGTGGGGTCCTCCCTCCTCAGGGTCAGAGTGGACCAGGAGGCGGTCTGGGGTGCCGTGGGAGTTGGGCCTGGGTCATCTCACTCTAGGTGGCTGTGGGGGGGCCCAGTTGTCAGATGCCTGCTCCCCCAAGTCTCTCACACCCAGTGCCATTCCCCAGCCCAGCTGTGCCAGTTGCAACATCTACCAGGAAAGGAAAATGGGCAAAACCAGTTGAGACATACCTGACAGGGAAGAGCAATTTGGGGACATCGGCCCTGACAGGTGTCCAAGAGGGAAGGAGCAAGTCCCCGATTCCAGAGATACGGGTGCAGGACCAGAAAGAGGAGCAGACCCGACAGAGACCAGAGACAGTCCCTCAAGATGTGGGATTTCGTGCAAGAAAAGGAGGAGCTGGTCAATCTCTCCCTGGCGGGGGTGGGGGGGGTGTGTGGTCAATCTCTCCCTGGCGGTGGGGGGTGGTCAATCTCTCCCTGGCGGGGGTGTGGGGGGGTGTGTGGTCAATCTCTCCCTGGCGGTGGGGGGGGGTGTGTGTGGTCAATCTCTCCCTGGCGGTGGGGGGGGGTGTGTGGTCAATCTCACCCTGGCGGGGGTGGGGGGGGTGTGTGGTCAATCTCTCCCTGGCGGGGGTGGGGGGGGGTGTGTGGTCAATCTCTCCCTGGCGGTGGGGGGGGGTGTGTGGTCAATCTCTCCCTGGCGGTGGGGGGGGGGTGTGTGGTCAATCTCACCCTGGCGGGGGTGGGGGGGGTGTGTGGTCAATCTCTCCCTGGCGGTGGGGGGGGGTGTGTGGTCAATCTCTCCCTGGCGGTGGGGGGGGGTGTGTGGTCAATCTCACCCTGGCGGGAGTGGGGGGGGTGTGTGGTCAATCTCTCCCTGGCGGGGGTGGGGGGGGTGTGTGGTCAATCTCACCCTGGCGGTGGGGGGTGGTCAATCTCTCCCTGGCGGGGGTGGGGGGTGTGTGTGGTCAATCTCACCCTGGCGGTGGGGGGTGGTCAATCTCTCCCTGGCGGGGGGGGGGGGGGTGTGTGGTCAATCTCTCCCTGGCGGTGGGGGGGGTGTGTGGTCAATCTCTCCCTGGCGGTGGGGGGGGGGTGTGTGGTCAATCTCACCCTGGCGGGGGTGGGGGGGTGTGTGGTCAATCTCTCCCTGGCGGGGGTGGGGGGGGTGTGTGGTCAATCTCACCCTGGCGGTGGGGGGTGGTCAATCTCTCCCTGGCGGGGGTGGGGGGGGTGTGTGGTCAATCTCTCCCTGGCGGTGGGGGGTGGTCAATCTCTCCCTGGCGGGGGTGGGGGGGGTGTGTGGTCAATCTCTCCCTGGCGGTGGGGGGGGTGTGTGTGGTCAATCTCTCCCTGGCGGTGGGGGGGGGGTGTGTGGTCATCTCACCCTGGCGGGGGGGGGGGGGGGGGTGTGTGGTCAATCTCTCCCTGGCGGGGGTGGGGGGGGTGTGTGGTCAATCTCTCCCTGGCGGTGGGGGGTGGTCAATCTCTCCCTGGCGGGGGTGGGGGGGGTGTGTGGTCAATCTCTCCCTGGCGGTGGGGGGGTGTGTGTGGTCAATCTCTCCCTGGCGGTGGGGGGTGGTCAATCTCTCCCTGGCGGGGGGTGGGGGGGGTGTGTGGTCAATCTCTCTCTGGCGGTGGGGGGTGGTCAATCTCTCCCTGGCGGGGTGGGGGGGGTGTGTGGTCAATCTCTCCCTGGCGGTGGGGGGGGGGTGTGTGGTCAATCTCTCCCCTGGCGGTGGGGGGGGGTGTGTGGTCAATCTCACCCTGGCGGGGGTGGGGGGGGTGTGTGGTCAATCTCTCCCTGGCGGGGTGGTGGGGGGGGTGTGTGGTCAATCTCACCCTGGCGGTGGGGGGTGGTCAATCTCTCCCTGGCGGGGGTGGGGGTGTGTGTGGTCAATCTCACCCTGGCGGTGGGGGGTGGTCAATCTCTCCCTGGCGGGGGTGGGGGGGGTGTGTGGTCAATCTCTCCCTGGCGGTGGGGGGGGGGTGTGTGGTCAATCTCTCCCTGGCGGTGGGGGGGGGGGGTGTGTGGTCAATCTCACCCTGGCGGGGGTGGGGGGGGTGTGTGGTCAATCTCTCCCTGGCGGGGGTGGGGGGGGTGTGTGGTCAATCTCACCCTGCGGTGGGGGGGTGGTCAATCTCTCCCTGGCGGGGGTGGGGGGTGTGTGTGGTCAATCTCTCCCTGGCGGTGGGGGGTGGTCAATCTCTCCCTGGCGGGGGTGGGGGGGTGTGTGGTCAATCTCTCCCTGGCGGTGGGGGGGTGTGTGTGGTCAATCTCTCCCTGGCGGTGGGGGGGGGGGTGTGTGGTCAATCTCACCCTGGCGGGGGTGGGGGGGGGTGTGTGGTCAATCTCTCCCTGGCGGGGGTGGGGGGGGGTGTGTGGTCAATCTCTCCCTGGCGGTGGGGGGGGGTGTGTGGTCAATCTCTCCCTGGCGGTGGGGGGGGTGTGTGGTCAATCTCACCCTGGCGGGGGTGGGGGGGGTGTGTGGTCAATCTCTCCCTGGCGGGGGTGGGGGGGGTGTGTGGTCAATCTCACCCTGGCGGTGGGGGGTGGTCAATCTCTCCCTGGCGGGGGTGGGGGGGGTGTGTGGTCAATCTCTCCCCTGGCGGTGGGGGGTGGTCAATCTCTCCCTGGCGGGGGTGGGGGGGGTGTGTGGTCAATCTCTCCCTGGCGGTGGGGGGGGTGTGTGTGGTCAATCTCTCCCTGGCGGTGGGGGGGGGTGTGTGGTCAATCTCACCCTGGCGGGGGTGGGGGGGGGTGTGTGGTCAATCTCTCCCTGCGGGGGGTGGGGGGGGTGTGTGGTCAATCTCTCCCTGGCGGTGGGGGGTGGTCAATCTCTCCCTGGCGGGGGTGGGGGGGGTGTGTGGTCAATCTCTCCCTGGCGGTGGGGGGTGGTCAATCTCTCCCTGGCGGGGGTGGGGGGGGTGTGTGGTCAATCTCTCCCTGGCGGTGGGGGGGGGTGTGTGGTCAATCTCTCCCTGGCGGTGGGGGGGGGGTGTGTGGTCAATCTCACCCTGGCGGGGGTGGGGGGGGTGTGTTGGTCAATCTCTCCCTGGCGGGGGTGGGGGGGGGTGTGTGGTCAATCTCACCCTGGCGGTGGGGGGTGGTCAATCTCTCCCTGGCGGGGGTGGGGGGGGTGTGTGGTCAATCTCTCCCTGGCGGTGGGGGTGGTCAATCTCTCCCTGGCGGGGGTGGGGGGGGGTGTGTGGTCAATCTCTCCCTGGCGGTGGGGGGGGTGTGTGTGGTCAATCTCTCCCTGGCGGTGGGGGGGGGTGTGGGGTCAATCTCACCTGGCGGGGGTGGGGGGGGGGTGTGTGTCATCTCTCCCTGGCGGGGGGTGGGGGGGGTGTGTGGTCAATCTCTCCCTGGCGGTGGGGGGTGGTCAATCTCTCCCTGGCGGGGGTGGGGGGGGTGTGTGGTCAATCTCTCCCTGGCGGTGGGGGGTGGTCGAATCTCTCCTGCGGGGGGTGGGGGGGGTGTGTGGTCAATCTCTCCCTGGCGGTGGGGGGTGGTCAATCTCTCCCTGGCGGGGGTGGGGGGGGTGTGTGGGTCAATCTCTCCCTGGCGGTGGGGGGGGGTGTGTGGTCAATCTCTCCCTGGCGGTGGGGGGGGGGTGTGTGGTCAATCTCACCCTGGCGGGGGGTGGGGGGGGTGTGTGGTCAATCTCTCCACTGGCGGGGGGTGGGGGGGTGTGTGGTCAATCTCACCCTGGCGGTGGGGGGGTGGTCAATCTCTCCCTGGCGGGGGGGTGGGGGGGGATGTGTGGTCAATCTCTCCTGGCGGGGGTGGGGGGGGTGTGTGGTCAATCTCTCCCTGGCGGTGGGGGGGGGTGTGTGGTCAATCTCTCCCTGGCGGTGGGGGGGGGTGTGTTGGGTCAATCTCACCCTGGCGGGGGTGGGGGGGTGTGTGGTCAATCTCTCCCTGGCGGGGGTGGGGGGGGTGTGTGGTCAATCTCACCCTGGCGGTGGGGGGTGTCAATCCTCCCTGGCGGGGGTGGGGGGGGTGTGTGGTCAATCTCTCCTGGCGGTGGGGGGTGGTCAATCTCTCCTGGCGGGGGTGGGGGGGGTGTGTGGTCAATCTCTCCCTGGCGGTGGGGGGGGGTGTGTGTGGTCAATCTCTCCCTGGCGGTGGGGGGGGTGTGTGGTCAATCTCACCCTGGCGGGGGTGGGGGGGGGGTGTGTGGTCAATCTCTCCCTGGCGGGGGTGGGGGGGGTGTGTGGTCAATCTCTCCCTGGCGGTGGGGGGTGGTCAATCTCTCCCTGGCGGGGGTGGGGGGGTGTGTGGTCAATCTCTCCTGGCGGTGGGGGGTGGTCAATCTCTCCCTGGCGGGGGTGGGGGGGGTGTGTGGTCAATCTCTCCCTGGCGGTGGGGGGGGTGTGTGGTCAATCTCTCCCTGGCGGGGGGGGGCGGTGCAGATGAACTGCAGAGTTTCCCTCTCCTGGCATATTCACGAGATAGGACACCAGATCTCAGCATCTGCGGTGAGAACGGGCACGAAGTTTAGACCACATAGCATACTGTATAATGCAATACGAACGTTACGGACACTCAACAAGAGGAAAAACATCCCAACAAAAAGCACTGCGCAAGGAAAGACACTGTGAGCAAAATTAAAATTCAAGACAAGGCTGATAGAAGATTTGCAACGAATCTTACAGAAGCAGGGTTAGCGTGCGAAACGCACCCCGTCCCCTCCCACCCCATCAGCCCCCTCTCAAGGGGCCTCTAGGTACATTCGCTGGAGATTGCCTGGGGGTGTCTGGTGTTTACGCAGGACCCAGGAGTCCTGAGGCCACCCTGCTGCCACTGGACCCTCCTTGCTAAGCCTCCTCCCATTGTGAGCGGACTCCTCCTCCCCTTCTTCCCTTTCTCTGCCTTTTGTCTTTTCCAAAGCAAAATCTCGGCTCAGAAACCTGAAGTGGAAGCAGAAAGCAGGCTTCAGTGACTGCAGCAGCTGGGAGCCCGGGAGGAACTCCACGGGATCGCCACGAATCCAGGAACTGCAGCCGGAGAGACCTTGCCTTGGTTTCCGACGGCTGCCCACACTCAGGACAGTCCTGACCTGAAGCCAGAGAGAGCTGTGACCCCAGCTGGGCAGTGAGTGGACTCCCGGCCCACAGACTCCTAGTCTGTGGAGAGGGCAAAATGGGGTCTCTCAGGTCAAGCAGGAGCCTGTGTCAAGCAATGACATAAGCAGTTAATGGACCACAGCTACCGGATATCGGGGAGACCAGCACCAGCTGACGACACCCCAGAACTGATAACAGGCAGAAGCAGAGGAGGTCTGCAGCGGCCCAAGACTGATTAAATCCCTTTAAAAAGGGGAGGGTCGGGGCACCTGGGAGGCTCAGTCGGTTGAGCGTCTGACTTCGGCTCAGGTCATGATGTCATGGTTCGTGGGTTTGAGCCCTGCGTCAGGCTCTGTGCTGACAGCTCAGATCCTGGAGCCTGCTTCAGATTCTGTGTCTCCCCTCTGTCTCAGCCCCCGCACCCCCCCTCAAAAATAAATAAACATTAAAATAAATAAACAAACAATTAAAAAATAATAAAAAAGGGAGGGTTTTTGCTGCAAACTGTCAGACTCCTCAGATGTGATCCCTCTGCGTCTGCCCACTTAGAAGAGGCAGCTCTGAAGGCGGAACAGACCCTCCAGTGCTTGAGCGTAGTAACAGTGAGCACAAGAGCTGACTCAGACCCCTACGGCCTTATCCCAGCTGCGTGCTCCCAGACTGACTTAAGTCTGGTTCGTTAGTTTCTTAACCCCTCTGTTATCCTGTTATGTGCCTCGTCTTACGTTTTGCCCTGTGTGCTGTGTAAGAAGCCAAGTTTACCACATGCTGAAGTGTCGTTGAGTTTGGAATCCTGAACTTCGTTTATAATTGTGATTAACTTTGCTTTATGATTGGATAAGGCTGACACTGTGGAAAGATACAACTCATGTGTGCCCCTTCTTGGCATGCTTGTGACACCTAGGCGGGACGGCCCCTCCACGCTCCATCCTCCAGGGGCCACCACGTGGACCAAGGGCACAGCTTTGGCCACTGTTCTGTCCCTCCCTTCAAAACACACAGCCCTGGCCCCGCTGTCCCTGACTTTGGAGGCTGGCACGTATTTGTTTGACGTAAATTGCATTAAAAAAATGCTGCCGTCTACACCTGTCATTTTACAAAGCAAACCAAGTTTTAACACCATCAGCAGGCAGGACACCATCCTGGGGTGAAGGATGCTTCCTTTAAATTGCACACACTTAACCTCAGCTTTCTGGAAAATTCTCTGCATTCCATAGGCTAGCAAAGCCAGGGCTGGCCCTGCTTGGTGGAAGTGGGGGGGGCTGGTACTGTCTCGGTTCTGACAGGGGCCCTGCTCCATGAGCCACAGGGCTTGGAGCTCCCTACCTCTGTCCCTCAGGAGTTCCCCTGCTGTGCCCAGAGAACAAGGTTGCTGAATTTCCAGAGTGTGACGGAAGCTCAGGGAAACAGTCAGACCCAGGGAGAGGAAGGGCCGCTCCCTGTTCCTGAGAAGGTGGAAAGCAGGAAGGAGCTCATGGCTTCTGGCCAGGGGGAGCCTGTGTGGGTGAGACTGGCCTGGGTCAAGACCCCTCCATCCTGATGAGACCCAAGAAAGCAGAGCCTGTGGTCTGAAGCCTTTTCTCTGTGAGGCTGATGTAGTCTGTGTTGCCGCCTCCCAGTGCCCCCCCTCCCGTCCCCCATAGACGAGCAGGAGGCATGATGGCCACAGCAGAGGGCTGGGGGGACACCTCTGGAAATGAATTGAATGGGATGAGGGGTGGACCACCCAGGACAGGGCCAGAGAACAGCGTGGAATGCTTTGTGTGTGTGCGTGCCTGTGGCTGTACGTGGAGGCAATGTGGGGCTGGGAGTATGTGACCGTGTGCACGTGTTGCTGAATACACGTGTGACTAGCGTGTGTGTGCACGCACAAGCATGCGGATCCCAGAGGAGGAAGGCAGCTGGAGTCACAAGGAAGGGGACTGGAGGGGCCCCAGCAGAGCAGGGGGGTGCAGGTGGTCCAGGTTCCTGGACCCTCTGGGGGTGGGCTGTGCCTGAGAGGGCAGGGAGACCCCAGCCCTCCTTCCCACTAATGCTGGTTGTGCCTCCCCTGTGACAGAAGACCTCGAACCCTTCCCCAAGGTCACAGGGATTTGGACCCAGGCCCAGAGGCTGTGCCACAGCCCTGAAGCAGGCGAGGTGTGGGTTGGAGGAGGCCTTTCTCCGGAAGCCCCCCTCTGTAGGTCCCCAAAGCTCCCAGGGGGACAGCTCCTGCAGTTAGGCTCGGGGCACCCTGGGACACTGCAGGTGGCCAAGGCCCCAGAAGGACCCACACAGGGCACAGTGCAGAGGGCTGGGGAGCTGAGGACCGCAGGCCCCAGGTCCTTCGATGGGGGGCTCACGACCCAACATAGGGCTGGGAAGGCGGAGGCAAGGAGGGGAGAGCCCAGACGCTCCTGCTTCTGTAAGGCACCTGCCCTTTTCTGGGAAACCCACTCCAAGGGCCGGTTCGGTGATAGGGACAAACAGACTTGTCGTGAGAAGCAAGCTTGCCTGCCTTCCCCAGGCTCCCCTTCTGTCCACGGTGCGCGGCCTCTGAGGCTGCGGAGGGGCCCACGCGGACGTGGGGCAGGAGGCTGGGGCAACCTCGGCCTCTTAGACCCCCACATTCACATCCTCCCCGGCTGGGGCCCTTCCCTTCCCCTCCCCCCTCCCGCGCACAGACCCGGAGACGGGGCGCGGTCGCCCCTGGAGGATCCGCCCCTCAGAGCCGGCCAGGGCGGGCGGCCTCTCGCCTTTGTCTCCCGCACCTGGCGGGGCTCGGGTTTCCTTATGCAAAGCTGGGCTTCCCACCCACCCACACACCTCCCACCCTCCCAGGATGGGCCCAGTCCCCAGGGCGAGGCCACCACAAAGCGCCCTGCCCGCTTTGTTAGGTGGAAAAACCAAAGAGGCGGGGCTGAGGGGTCGAAGACAGGTGCCTGGACTCCAGAGGCCCTGGTGCTGGTGAGCTAGCAGGGGGAGTGGGCAGGGGGCTGCCTTGGTCCCCCTCCTAGTCTCTGCTGGACCCAGCCGTCCTGCGGGCCGCTATCCCGACAAAGGTTCGTGTGGCCAAGTACTCAGGGC
Organism: Paguma larvata; assembly: GCA_030068075.1. Lineage (NCBI taxonomy): Eukaryota > Metazoa > Chordata > Mammalia > Carnivora > Viverridae > Paguma > Paguma larvata. The sequence continues at coordinate 603 of JAINVK010000702.1, read as the reverse complement.
AATTCACCTCCTGGGCCTGGGACAGACCTCCAGCCCTCTTGCCCCCATAGGTTTGCCAGCCACACCCGCCCCCAGGGTCCCGAGCAGGTCAGTGGGGAAAGAGTTAAGCTGGCTTGGGTGGCGCACCTTTGTTTGCAGGAGATCTGCACCTGCTCCCGAATTAATCTAGACAAATGAAGGTGAGATGCATGAGTCCCCACCAGAAAAGAGATCCGCTCTCCTGTGTGTCTCTAGCGGCTTTGCCTAGGTGGGGGCAACCCCCCCCCCAGCCTGCCCCGCCCCCTTCTGGGGGGCTGGCAGCTGGAGGCAGGCGTCTGTGCACATCGGAGAAGTTTAAAGTTCTGTATTTGGGACTCTACCAGCAAGAGTGCAGCCTCAGCACCGTGCCCCACACCCTCCCCTCAAGCAGCAGGTCCAGGCCCGAAACCCCACCCCGCACCCCAAGACATCTGTCCCGTGCTCTGGGCCCCCGTTGTTGTCTGGGCATGATCGGAGCCATCTCTCAGGTAAAGGCCTCCTAGCACCCACAACACTGCCGCTATTGCATCAGACACACACCGGAGACTTTTTGGGGTTCCCTCTGCAGCTTAACAGCTGACACCC
>JAINVK010000703.1:0-38347 GCA_030068075.1 Paguma larvata | reverse complement strand
GCGGGGGGGGAGAGGCGGCTCCAGGCCAAGAAATAGCACAGAAACAGTCATGAAGGAGAAAGGAGTCCAGAAATCCCTGTGTGCCTGTGGTGTGGTTTGCCTTGTGGTGTGTGTGCCTGTGGTGTGGGTGTGTTGCTCGTGTGTAGTGTATGTGTGTGTGGTTATGTCACAAATGTGTTCTGTGTGGTGGGTTGCATGTGCATGTGTGGTGTGTTAGCGTGTGGATGTACATGTCCGCACAGGTTTCTCATGCGGGCCACCCCCAACGTGCCCTGGAAACGTGGTTTCGGGGGAGCAGATCCCTCACCTGCCCCTCGTCTCAGGAGGGGAACAGGATGTGGGATGGCCAAATGGGGCCTTTGGAAAGCTCTGCACTTGACTAGTAGAGACCCTGAGCAGGGAGAGGCCCATCAGGGCCACATGACCCCTCTCCCTCGCCTCTTCCCCCCTACTTCAGACTTGGTGAGAGAACTCCGGGGGAGGGCGCAGGCCCATTGCGGTGTTGTCCGACCTGACCTGGAGGGAGCGTGCCAGCCTGGGCTCCCAGGGGGTGCATCATCACGGGGAACTTTAGGATCGACATCCTGCGTGAAGCAGGACGTTTAGGGCCAGATGGCTGCGGGGGCCTCCGAGTGGAGGGGGGCGGCCTCGGCTTTTGAGGCACGCTGGACTCCATTGCTGCCATAGCAACGGGTTTTGTTGCTCCTCAGTTAGGCCTGAGCCTGCGGCTTTCTATCCTGCCTGGAGTGTGACCAGGAAGGTAGTGGAGCGCTTTCTGTCTCCCGTGGAGGTAGGTATCTCCTGCTTCTCCTGTGACTGGAGATCTCGGAAGCATAAACTCTACGCATCGCAAGCAGGACACAGAGCAAAACAGAGATTCGGGGCGCTGTCAGGACCGGTGTTCGGGTTCAGAAGGTCACGTTTGACAGGCTGTGATAGGAACAGGCAGGTGCGCCCAGGGCGCCCTGTTCTAGGGAGCTTGGCGTGGTGTGGCGTGGCGACAGCCATCCTTCCGAGGGCCCCGGCAGGCGGCAGGGTCTGCGGTGTCCACAGCCACACCACCACAGAAAGGTCATGAAGGAGAAAGGCGTCCAGAAACCCTGTGTGCCTGTGGTGTGGGTGTGTTGAGCATGTGTGGCGTATGTGTGTGTGGTATGTCACAAATGTGTTCTGTGTGGTGGGTTGCATGTGCATGTGTGGTGTGTGAGCGTGTGGATGGACGTGTCCGCACAGGTGTCTTGTGCGGGCCACCCACGCGTACCCTGGGAACGTGGTTTCGGGGGCAACAGATACATCACTGCCCCCCGCCTCAGGAGGGGAAGAGGGTGTGTGATGGCCAAATGGGGGCCTTGGAAAGCTCGTGCACTTTATACTTGAGACCCTGAGTTGGGAGCGTCCCCTCAGGGCAACATGCCCCACAGCCCCGCCTCTTCCTCCACCTCTGCCTTGGTGGGACCTCCGAGGGAGGGGGCAGGCTAGGGCGGTGGTGTCCGACCTGTCCTGGAGGGAGCGTGCCAGCATGAGCTCTCAGGGGGTGTATCATCACGGGGAACTTTGGGATTGACATCCTGCCTGAAGCAGGAAGTTGAGGACCCGGACCCACCGCTGGTTCAATGGAAGGCCCCTTGGGAGGTGTTGCGGTCAAAGCTGAGGGCCACGTAGGTGGCCTGCAGCACCCTTAGGCTCTTTGCCCACCCTGCCTGCCAGTTGGCTGCGGGGGCCGCCGGGTGTGGCCGGGGGAGACCCCGGCTTTGTGAGGCAGGCTGGACTCCATTGCTGCCATAGCAACGTTTCGTTGCTCCCTGTTTAGGACCGAGCCTGTGGCTTTCTATCCTGCCTGGAGTGTGACCAGGAAGGTAGTGGAGCGGTTTCTGTCTCCCGTGGAGGTAGGTGTCTCCTGCTTCACCTGTGACCGGAGAACTCGGAATCGTAACCTCTGCGCTTCCCAAGAAGTACACAGAACAAAACACAGATTCGGGGCACTGTCAGGACCGATGTCCGGGTTCAGAAGGTCTCGTTTGCCAGGCTGTGATAGGAACAGGGAGGTGCGCCCAGGACGCCATGTTCCAGGGAGCTTGGCGTCGTGTGGCGTGCTGACGTCCATCCTTCCGACGGCCCCGGCAGGCGGCAGGGTCGGCGGTGTCAACAGCCACACCGGGCCTGTGCGGCAACCTCCGCGCAGAGCTCCCTCGAGTCGGCCATGCTCGTGGTGGGGACGTGGAGGTGACGGTGGCCTTGTGGGAGCAGCACGGGACCAACACATCTCACCAAAACAGGGACTGAACCCTTAGGGATGACAGAACACGAACATCAGGAACCGAGCTTGGGCTGAGAGGGGACCCAGGCCCCACCAAGTGGGCCCAGGAGTGAGACCATGGGACTCCCTTCCCTCGGCCTGAGTCTGGAGGACCAGTACCGGCAGTTTCGGAAGGAGTAGACGTGGGCCCAGCTCGGATCTCGTGAGGGTATTAGGAAGTTCGTCTGTGGACTGACAGCAGAAGGGGCTTGAAAGGCAAGAGAGGTCCATTAGCGGGTGTGGAGAGGCGGCTCAGGGCAAGGAAATAGCACAGAAAGGTCATGAAGGAGAAAGGAGTCCAGAAACCCTGTGTGCCTGTGGTGTGTGTGCTTGTGGTGTGTGTGCCTGTGGTGTGGGTGTGTTGCGCGCGTGTGGTGTATGTGTGTGTGGTATGTCAAAAATGTGTTCTGTGTGGTGGGTTGCGTGTGCATGTGTGGTGTGTGAGTGTGGGGATGTAGGTGTCTGCATGGGTGTCTCGTGCGTGCTACCCACACGTGCCTTGGGCATGTGGTTTTTGGGGCAGCAGATGCCTCACTGCCCCCCAACTCAGGAGGGGAACAGGATGTGAGATGGCCAAATGGGGGCCTTGGAAAGTTCCTGCACTTGATAGTAGAGACCCTGAGCGGGGAGAGGAACCACATGCCCAAATGCCCCTCACCCCCGCCTCTACCTCCACCTCTGCCTTGGTGGGATCTCTGTGGGAGGGGGCAGGCTCAGGGCGTTGGTGTCCGACCTGACCTGGATGGAGCGTGCCAGCCTGGGCTCCCAGTGGATGAATCATCACGGGGAACTTTAGGATCGTCATCCTGCGTGAAGCAGGAAGTTGAGGGCCAGGACCCACCGCGGGTTCAATGAAAGGCCACCTTGGGAGGTGTTTCAGTCAAAGCTGAGGGCCACGTTGGTGGCCTGCAGCACCCTTAGGCTCTTTGCCCACCCTGCCTGCCAGTTGGCTATGGGGGCACCCGGGTGGGGCGGGGTGCGGCCACGGCATTATGAGGCAGGTTGGAATCCATTGCTGCCATAGCAACGTTTTGTTGCTCCTCAGTTATGCCCAAGCCTGCGGCTTTCTTTCCTTCCTGGAGTGTGACCAGGAATGTAGTGAGCGGTTTCTCTCCCCCGTGGGGTACGTGTCTCCTTCTTCTCCTATGACCGGAGAACTCGGAAGCGTATCCTCTACGCATCCCAAGCAGGACACAGAACGAAACAGAGATTCGGGGCACTGTCAGGACCGGTGTCGGGGTTCAGAAGGTCATGTTTGCCAGGCTGAGATAGGAACAGAGGTGTCCCCAGGGCGCCCTGTTCCAGGGAGCTTGGCGTCCTGTGGCGTGGCAACGTCCATCCTTACGACAGCCCCGGCAGGCGGCAGGGTCGGCGGTGTCAACAGCCACACCGGGCCTGTGCGGCAGCCTCCGCGCAGAGCTCCCACGAGTCATTCATGCTCGTGGTGGGGACGTGGAGGTGACGGTGGCCTAGTGGGAGCAGCACGGCACCAACACATCTCACCAAAAGAGGGACTGAACCCTTAAGGATGACGGAACGCGAACGTCAGGAACAGAACTTGGGCTGAGAGGGGACCCAGGCCCCACCATGTGGGCCCAGGAGGGAGACCATGGGGCTCACTTCCCTAGGCCTGAGTCTAGAGGACCAGTCCGACATTTTGGAAGCAGTAGATGCGGTCCCAGCTCGGATCTGGTGGGGGTGTTAGGGAGGTCGTCTAGGGACTGACACCAGCAGGGGCTTGAAAGGCAAGAGAGGGCCATTGCGGGGGGCTGGAGAGGCGGCTCAGGGCAAGGAAATAGCACAGAAATGTCATGAAGGAGAAAGGAGTCCAGAAACCCTGTATGACTCTGGTGTGGGTGAGTTGGGCGTGTGTGGCGTATGGGTGTGTGTATGTCAAGAATGTGTTCTGTGCGGTGGGTTGCTTGTGAATGTGTGGTGTGTGAGCGTCTGGATGGACATGTCCACACAAGTGTCTCCTGCCGGCGCCTGTCCCCCTAACGTGCACTGAGCACATGGATTAGAGGGCAGCAGATCACTCACTGCTCCTGGAGTCAGGAGGGGAACAGGATGTGAGATGGCCAAATGGGGGCCTTGGAAAGTTCTTGCACTTGATAGTTGAGACCTGAGCGGCGAGAGCCCCCTAAGGGCCACATGCCCCTCACCCCCGCCTCTTCCTCCACCTCGGCCTTGGTGGGATCTCCAAGGGAGGGGGCAGGCTCAGGGCGTTAGTGTCCGACCTGACCTGGAGGGAGCGTGCCACCCTGCGCTCCCAGTGGGTGCATCATCATAGGGAACATGGGATCGACAACCTGCATGAAGCAGGAAGTTGAGGGTCAGGACCCACTGCGGGTTCACTGAAAGGCCACCTTGGGAGGTGTTTTGGTCAAATCTGAGGACCACCTAAGTGGCCGGCAGTACCCTTAAGCTCTTTGCCCACCCTGCCTGCTAGTTGGCTGCGGGGGCTCATGGGTGTGACAGGGGGTTGCCCCGGCTTTATGAGGCAGGCTAGACTCCATTGCTGCCATAGCAACGTTTTTTTGCTCCTTAGTTAGGCCCAAGCCTACGGCTTTCTTTCCTTCCTGGAGTGTGACCAGGAATCTAGTGGAGCCGTTTCTGTCTCCCGTGCGGTATGTGTCTCCTTCTTCTCCTGTGACCGGATAACTCGGAAGCGTAACCTCTGCGCATCGCAAGCAGGACACAGAACAAAACAGAGATTCGGGGCACTGTCACCGGTGTCGGGGTTCAGAAGGTCACTTTTGCCAGGCTGATATAGGAACAGGGATGTGCGCCCAGGGCGCCCTTTTCCAGGGAGCTTGGTGTCGTGCGGCGTGGCGGCTTCCATCATACCAATGGCCCAGGCAGGCGGCAGGGTCTGCGGTGTTCACAGCCACAGAGGCCAGTGCAGCAGCCTCCGCGCATAGCTCCCTTGAGTCGGCCATGCTCGTGGTGTGGACGTGGAAGTGACGTTGGCCTTGTGGGAGTAGCGCGGCACCAACACATCTCACCAAAACAGGGACTGAACCCTTAGGGATGACGGAACACGAACTTCAGGAACCGAGCTTGGGCTGAGAGGGGACTCAGGCCCCACCAAGTGGCCTCAGGAAGGAGACCATGGGGCTCCCTTCCCTCGGCCTGAGTCTTGAGGACCAGTCCTGGCAGTTTCAGAAGGAGTAGACGCGGGCCCAGCTCGGATCTGGTGGGGGTGTTTGGGAAGTCGTCTAGAGACTGACACAGCAGGGTCTTGAAAGGCAAGTGAGGGCCATTAGCGGTGGGTGGAGAGGCGGGTGCAGGCCAACGAAATAGCACAGAAAGGTCATGAAGGAGAAAGGAGTCCAGAAACCCTGTGTGCCTGTGGTGTGTGTGCTTGTGGTGTGTGTGCCTGTGGTGTGGTTGTGTTGCAAGTGTGTGGTGTATGTGTGTGTGGTATGTCACAAATGTGTTCTGTGTGGGGGGTTGCGTGTGCATGTGTGGTGTGTGAACGAGTGGATGGACTTGTCCGCATGGGTGTCTCGTGAGGGCTACCCACACGTGCCCTGGGCATGTCGTTTTTGGGGCAGCAGATCCCACACTGCCCCCCGACTCAGGAGGGGAATAGAATGTGAGATGTCCAATTGGGGGCCTTAGAAACTTCCTGCACTTGATAGTTGTGACCCTGAGCGGGGAGAGGCCCCAAATGGCCACATGCCCCTCACCCCCTCCTCTTCCTCCACCTCGGCTTTGGTGGGATCTCCGATGGAGGGGGCAGGCTCAGGGCCTTGGTGTCCGACCTAACCTGGATGGAGCGTGCCAGCCTTGGCTCCCAGTGGGTGCATCATCACAGGGAACTTTACGATCGTAATCCTGCGTGAAGCAGGAAGTTGAGGGCCAGGGCCCACCTCGAGTTCAATGAAAGGCCACCTTGGGAGGTGTTTCGGTCAAAGCTGAAGGCCACGTAAGTGGCCTGAAGCACCCTTAGGCTCTTTGCCCACCCTGCCTGCCAGTTGGCTGCGGGTGCCCCCGTGTGGGGCGGGGTGCGGCTCCAGCTTTATGAGGCAGGCTGGAATCCATTGCTGCCATAGCAACGTTTTGTTGCTTCTCAGTTAGGCCCAAGCCTGCGGCTTTCTTTCCTTCCTGGAGTGTGACCAGGAATGTAGTGAACGGTTTCTCTCTCCCGTGTGGTACGTGTCTCCTTCTTCTCTATGACCGGAGAACTCGGAAGCGTAAACTCTGCGCATCCCAAGCAGGACACAGAACAAAACAGAGATTCGGGGCATTGTCAGGACCGGTGTCGGGGTTCTGAAGGTCACGTTTGCCAGGCTGAGATAGGAACAGGGGAGCTTGGCGTCCTGTGGCGTGGCAACGTCCATCCTTCCGACAGCCCAGGCAGGCGGCAGGGTCGGCGGTGTCCACAGCCACACCGGGCCAGTGTGGCTGCCTCCGAGCAGAGCTCCCTCGAGTCGGCCATGCTCCTTTTGGGGACGTGGAGGTGACGTTGGCCTTGTGGGAGCAGCGCGGCACCAACACATCTCACCCAAACAGGGACCGAAACCTTAGGGATGACAGAACACGAACGTCAGGAACCGAGCTTGGGCTGAGAGGGGAACCAGACCCCACCAAGTGGGCCCAGGAGGGAGACCATGGGGCTCCCTTCCATCGGCCTGAGTCTGGAAGACCAGTCTTGACAGTTTGGGAAGGAGTAGATGCGGGCGTCTTAGGGACGTCGTCTAGAGACTGACACCAGCAGGGGATTGAAATGCAAGAGAGGGCCATTAGCGGGGGCTGGAGAGGCGGCTCACGTCAAGGAAATAGTCAGAAAGGTCATGAAAGTGAAAGGAGTCCAGAAACCCTGTGTGACTGTGGTGTGGGCGTGTTGGGCGTGTGTGGCATATGTGTGTGTGGTGTGTCACAAATGTGTTCTGTGCGGTGGGTTGCGAGTGCATGTGTGGTGTGTGAGCGTGTGGATGGACGTCTCCGCACAGGTTTCTCGTGCCGACCCCTGGCCCCCTCACGTGCCCTGGGCACATGGATTCGGGGGCAGCACATCCCTCACTGCCCCCCGACTCAGGAGGGGAACAGGAAGTGAGATGGCCAAATGGAGGCCTTGGAAAGCTCCTGCACTTGATAGTTGAGATCCTGAGCGGGGATAGTCCTCTCAGGGCCACATGCCCCTCACGCCTGACTCTTCCTCCACCTCGGCCTTGGTGGGACCTCCGAGGGAGGGGGCAGGCTAGGGCGGTGTCGTCCAACCTGACCTGGAGGGAGCGTGCCAGCCTGGGCTCCCAGTGGGTGCATCAGCACGGGGAACATTGGGCTCGACATCCTGCGTGAAGCAGGAAGTTGAGGGCCAGGATGCACCGCGGGTTCACTGATAGTCCACCTTGGGAGGTATTGTGGTCAAAGCTGAGGGCCACGTATGTGGCCTGCAGCACCCTTAGGCTCTTTGCACACCCTGCCTGCCAGTTGGCTGCGGGGGCCCCCGCGTGGGGCTTGGGGCTGCCCCGTCTTTTTGATGCGCGATGGACTCCATTGCTGCCATAGCAACGTTTTGTTGCTCCTCAGTTAGGCCCGAGCCTGCGGCTTTCTGTCCTGCTTGGAGTGTGACCAGGAAGTTAGTGGAGCAGTTTCTGTCTCCCGTGGTGGTAGGTGTCTCCTTCCTCTCCTGTGACCAGAGAACTCAGAAGCGTAACCTCTGCGCATTCCAAGCAGGACACAGAACAAAACCGTGATTCGTGGTGCTATCAGGACTAGTGTTGGGGTTCAGAAAGTCACGTCTGCCAGGCTGTGATAGGAACACGCATGTGTACCCAGGGCGCCCTGTTCCAGGGAACTTCTCGTGGTGTGACGTGGCGACATCCATCCTTCCGACGGCCGCGGCAGGCGGCAGGGTCTGCGGTGTCCACAGCCACACCGGGCCAGGGCGGCAGCCTCCGCGCAGAGCTCCCTCGTGTCGGCCATACTCGTGGTGGGGACGTGGAGGTAACGATGGCCTTGTGGGAGCAGCGCGGCACCAACACATCTCAACAAAACAGGGACTGAACCCTTAGGGATGACGGAACACGAACGACAGGAACAGAGCTTGGGCTGAGAGGGGACCCAGGCCCCACCAAGTGGGCCCAGGAGGGAGATCTTGGGGCTCCCTTCCCTCGGCCTGAGTCTGGAGGACCAGTTCCGACAGTTTGGGAAGGAGTAGATGCGTGCCCAGCTCGGATCTGGTGGGGGTGTTAGGGAGGTCGTCTAGGACTGACAACAGCAGGGTCTAGGGACTGACACCAGCGGTAGCTTGAAAGGCAAAAGAAAGCCATTAGCGTGGGGTGGAGTTGGAGCTCCAGGCCAAGAAAATAGCACAGAAACGTCATGAAGAGGCAGCGCGGCACCAACACATCTCACCAAAGCAGGGACTGAACTCTTAGGAATGATGGAACACGAACATCAGTTACCGAGCTTCGGCTGAGAGGGGTCCCAGGACCCACCAAGTGGGCGCAGGAGGGAGTGGTCTCCCTTTCATCGGCCTGAAGCTGGAGGACCAGTCCGGGCAGTTTGGGAAGGAGGAGACGCGGGCATAGCTTGGATCTGGTGGGGGTTTTAGGGAGGTCGTCTAGGACTGACAACAGCAGGGTCTTGAAAGGCAAGAGATGGCCATTAGCGGTGCGTGGAGAGGCGGCTCAAAGCCAACAAAATAGCACAGAAAGGTTATGAAGGAGAAAGGATTCCGGAAAACCTGTGTGCCTGTGGTGTGTGTGCTTGAGGTGTTTGTGCCTGTGGTGTGGGTGTGTTGCGCGTGTGTGGTGAATGTGTGTGTGGTACGTCACAAATGTGTTCTGTGTGGTGGGTTGCGTGTGCATGTGTGGTGTGTGAGCGTGTGGAAGGACGTGTCCACAAAGGTGTCTCGTGCGGGCCACCCACACGTGCCCTGGGAAAGTGGTTTCGGGGCAGCAGATCCCTCACTGCCCCCCAACTCAGGAGGGGAACCGGATGTGAGATGGACAAATGGAGGCCTTGGAAAGTTCCTGCACTTGATAGTTGAGACCCTGAGCGGGGAGAGGCCCCTCAGGGCCACATGACCGTCTCCCTCGCCTCTTCCTCCACCTCGGCCGTGGTGGGACCTCCGAGGGAGGGGGCAGGCTAGGGCGCTGGTGTCCGTCCTGACCTGGAGGGAGCGTGCCTGCCTGGGATCCCAGTGGGTGCATCATCATGGGGATATTTGGGATCCACATCTCGCGTGTGACAGGAAGTTGAGGGCCAGGACCCACTGCGGGTTCACTGAAAGTCCACCTTGGGAGGTATTGTGGTCAAAGCTGAGGGCCACGTAGGTGGCCTGCAGCACCCTTAGGCTCTTTACCCACCCTGCCAGCCAGTTGTTTGCGGGGGACCCCGGGTGGTGCGGGGGGCGGCCCCGGCTTTATGAGACACGCTGGACTCCATTGCTGCCATAGCATCGGGTTTTGTTGCTCCTCATTTAGGCCCAAGCTTGCGGCTTTCTATCCTGCCTGGAGTGTGACCAGGAAGGTAGTGGAGCGGTTTATGTCTCCAGTGGAGGTAGGTGTCTTCTGCTTCTCCTGTGATCGGAGAGCTCGGAAGCATAATCTCTACGCTTCCCAAGGAGGGCACAGAACAAAACAGTGATTCGGGGCGCTATCAGGACCGGTGTCGGTGTTCAGAAGGTCACGTTTGCCAGGCTGTGATAGGAAAAAGCAGGTACTCCCAGGGCGCCCTGTTCCAGGGAGCTTGGCGTGGTGTGGCATGGCTACGTCCATCTTTGCGACGGCCCCGGCAGGCGGCAGGGTCGGCGGTGTCCACAGCCACACCGGGCCAGTGCGGCAACCTCTGCGCAGAGGTCCCTCGAGTCGGCCATGCTCGTGGTGGGGACGTGGAGGTGACAGTGGCCTTGTGGGAGCAGCACGGCACCAACATATCTCACCAAAACAGGGACTGAACCCTTAGGGATGACGGAACACGAACGTCAGGAACTGAGCTTGGGCTGAGAGGGGACCCAGGCCCCACCAAGTGGGCCGAGAAGGGAGTGGTCTCCCTTCCCTCGGCCTGAGTCTGAAAGACCAGTCCTGACAGTTTGGGAAGTTGTAGACGCGGGCCCAGCTCAGATCTCGTGAGGGGTTAAGGCAGTCGCCGAGGGACTGACACCAGCAGGGGCTTGAAAGGCAACATAGGGTCGTTAGCAGGGCTTGGAGAGGCTGCTCAGGGCAAGGAAATAGTCAGAAAAGTCATGAAGGAGAAAGGAGTCCAGAAACCATGTGTGCCTGTGGTGTGTGTGCTTGTGGTATGTTTGCCTGTGTTGTGGGTGTGTTGCGAATGTGTGGTGTATGTGTGTGTGGTAAGTCACAAATGTGTTCGGTGTGGTGGGTTGCGTGTGCATGTGTGTTGTGTGAAGGTGTGGATGGACGTGTCCGCACAGGTGTCTAGTGCGGGACACCCACACGTGCTCTGGGCACGTGGTTTTGGGGCAGCAGATCCCTCATTGCTCCCGGAATCAGGAGGGGAACAAGATGTGAAATGGCAAAATGGGGGCCTTGGAAAGCTCCTGCACTTGATAGGTGAGACCCTGAGAAGGGAGATGCCCCTCAGGGCCACATGCCCCTCACCCCCGCCTCTACCTCCACTTGGCGTTGGTGGGATCTCCGAGGGAGGGGGCAGGCTCAGGGCGTTGGTGTCCGACCTGACCTGGAGGGAGGGTGCCATCCTGGGCTCCCAGTGGGTGCATCATCACGGGGAACTTTGGGATCGACAAGCAGGATGTTGAAGGCCAGGACCCACCTCGTGTGCACTGAAAGGCCACCTTGGAAGGAGTTTCGGTCAAAGCTGAGGGCCACGTAGGCCCCTGCCGCACCCTTAGGCTCTTTGCCCACCCTGCCTGCCAGTTGGCTGCTGGGCCCCCCGAGTTGGGCGGGGGGAGGCCCGGGCATTATGAGGCAGGCAGGACTCCATTGCTGCCATAGCAACGTTTTGTTGCTCCTCAGTTAGGACCAAGCCTGCGGCTTCCTATCCTGCCTGTAGTGTGACCAGGAATGTAGTGGAGCGGTTTCTGTCTCCCGTGGGGTACGTGTCTCCTTCTTCTCCTGTGACCCGAGAACTCGGAAGCGTAACCTCTGCGCATCCCAAGCAGGACACAGAACAAAACAGAGATTCGGGGCACTGTCAGGACCGGTGTCGGGGTTCAGAAGGTCTCGTTTGCCAGGCTGTGATAGGAACAAGCAGGTGCGCCCAGGGCGCCCTGTTCCAGGGAGCATGGCGTCGTGTGGCGTTGCGGCTTCCATCATTCCGACGGCCCCCGCAGGCGGCAGGGTCTGCGGTGTCCACAGTGACCCCTGGCCAGTGCGGTAGCCTCCACGAAGAGCTCCCTCGAGTCGGCCATGCTCGTGGTGGGGACTTGGAGGTGACATTGGCCTTGTGGGAGAATCGCGGGACCAACACATCTCACCAAAAGAGGGACTGAACCCTTAGGGGTGACGGAACACGAACGTCAGGAACCGAGCTTGGGCTGAGAGGGGAACCAGGCCCCACCAAGTGGGCCCAGGAGGGAGACCATTGGGCTCCCTTCCCTCGGCCTGAGTCTGGCGGACCAGTCCCGACAGTTTGGGAAGGAGTAGATGAGGGCCCAGCTCGGATCTGGTGGGGGTGTTAGGGAATTCGTCTAGGGACTCACACCAGAAAGGGCTTGAAAGGCAAGAGAGGGCCATTAGCGGGGGTGGAGAGGCATCTCAGGGCAAGGAAATAGCACAGAAAGGTCATGAAGGATAAAGAAGTCCAGAAACCCTTTGTGACTCTGGAGTGGGTGTGTTGGGCGCGTGTGGCGTATGTGTGTGTGGTATGTCACAAATGTGTCTGTGCAGTGGGTTGCGTGTGCATATGCGGTGTGTGAGTATCTGGATGGACGTGTCCGCACAGGAGTCTCGTGCCGACCCCCGGCCCACTCACGTGCCCTGGGCACATGGATTCGGGGGCAGCAGATCCCTCACTGCCCCCCGACTCAGGAGGGGAACAGGATGTGAGATGGACAGATGGAGGCCTTGGAAAGCTCCTGCACTGGATAGATGAGATCCTGAGTGGGGATAGGCCTCTCAGGGCAACAAGCGCCTCACACCCGCCTCTTCCTCCACCTTGGCCTTGGTGGTACCTCCGAGGGAAGGGGCAGGCTAGGGCGGTGTTGTCTGTCCGACCTGGAGGGAGGGTGCCAGCCTGGGCTCCCAGTGGGTGCATCATCACGGGGAACTTTGGAATCGACATCTTGCGTGAAACAGGAAGTTGAGGGCCAGGACCCACTGCGGGTTCACTGAAAGTCCACCTTGGGAGGTATTGTGGTCAAAGCTGAGGGCCACGTAAGTGGCCTGCAGCACCCTTAGGCTCTTTACCCGCCCTGCCTGCCAGTTGGCTGCGAGGGCTCCCGGGTGGGGCGGGGGGCGGCCCAGGTTTTATGAGGCACGCTGCACTCCATTGCTGCCGTGGCAACGGTTTTGTTGCTCCTCATTTAGGCCCAAGCCTGCGGCATTCTATCCTGCCTGGAGTGTGACCAGGAAGGTAGTGGAGCGGTTTCTGTCTCCCGTGGTGGTAGGTGTCTCCATTTTCTCCTGTGACCAGAGAACTCAGAAGCATAACCTCTGCACATCCCAAGCAAGACACAGAACAAAACAGTGATTCGGGGCGCTATCAGGACTGGTGACGGGGTTCAGAAGGTCACGTTTCCCAGGCTGTGATAGGAACACCCAGGTGTGTCCAGGGCGCCCTGTTCCAGGGAGCTTGGCGTCGTGTGGCGTGGCGACATCCATCCTTCCGACGGCCCTGGCAGTTGGCAGTGTCGGCGCTGTCCACAGCCACACCGGGCCAGTGCGGCAGCCACCGTGCAGATCTCCCTCAAGATGGCCATGTTCGTTGTGGGGACGTGGAGGTGATGGTGGCCTTGTGGGTGCAGCGCGGGACCAACATATCTCACCAAAACTGGGACTGAACCCTTAGGGATGACTGAACACGAACGTCAGGAACCGAGCTTGGTCTGAGAGGGGACCCAGGCCCCACCAAATGGGCCCAGAATGGAGTGTTCTCCCTTCCCTCGGCCTGAGTCTGGAGGAACAGTCCCGGCAGTTTGGGAAGGAGCAGACGCGGGCCCAGCTCGGATCTGGTGGGGGTGTTAGGAAGGTGGTCTAGAGACTGACACCAGCAGGGTCTTGAAAGGCAAGAGAGGGCCATTAGCAGTGGGTGGAGAGGCAACTCCAGGGCAACGAAATAGCACAGAAATGTCATGAAGGAGAAAGGAGTCCAGAAACCCTGTGTGCCTGTGGTGTGTGTCCTTGTGGTGTGTGTGCCTGTGGTGTGGGTTTTTGCGCATGTGTGGTGTATGTGTGTGTGGTATGTAACAAACGTGTTCTGTGTGGTGGGTTTCGTGTGCATGTGTGGTGTGTGAGCGTGTGGATGGATGTGTCCGCACAGGTGTTCCCTGCAGGCCACCCACACGTGCCTGGGCACGTGGTTTTTGGGGCAGCAGACCCCTCACTGCTCACGGACTCAGGAGGGGAACAGGATGTGAGATGGCCAAATGGGGGCCTTGGAAAGCTCCTGCACTTGATAGTTGAGACCCTGAGCGGGGAGAGGCTCCTCAGGCCCACATGTCCCACACCCCCGCCTCTTCCTCCACCTCGGCTTTGGTGGGATCCCCGAGGGAGGAGGCAGGCTCAGTGCGTTGGTGTGACGACTTGACCTGGAGGGAGCGTGCCAGCCTGGGTTCCCAGGCGGTGCATTATCTCGGGGAACTTTGGGATCGACATCCTGCGTGAAGCAGAAAGTTGAGTGCCAGGACCCCCAGCGGGTTCACTGAAAGGCCACCTTGGGAGATGTTTCGGTCAAAGCTGAGGGCCACGTAGGTGGCCTGAAGCACCCTTAGGCTCTTTGACCACCCTGCCTGCCAGTTGGCTGCGGGGGCCTCCGGGTGGGGCGGGGGGCGGTCCCGGCTTTATGAGGCAGGCTGGACTCCATTGCTGCCATAGCAACGTTTTGTTGCTCCTCAGTTAGGCCCAAGCCTGCGGCTTTCTATCCTACCTGGAGTTTTACCAGGAATGTAGTGTAGCGGTTTCTGTCTCCCATGCGGTATGTGTCTCCTTCTTCTCCTGTGACCGGAAAACTCGGAAGCGTAACGTCTGCGCATCCCAATGAGGGCACAGAACAAAACAGAGATTCGGGGCACTCTCGGGTCCGGTTTCGGGGTTCAGAAGTTCACGTTTGCCAGGCTGTGATAGGAACTGGCAGGTGCGCCCAGGAAGCCCTGTTCCAGGGAGCTTGGCGTGGTGTAGCGTGGCTACGTCCATCTTTGCGACGGCCCCGGCAGGCGGCAGGGTCGGCGGTGTCCACAGCCACACCGGGCCAGTGCGGCAACCTCTGCGCAGAGCTCCCTCGAGTCGGCCATGCTCGTGGTGGGGACTTAGAGGTAACGTTGGCCTTGTGGGAGCATCGCGGGACCAACACATCTCACCAAAAGAGGGACTGAACCCTTAGGGGTGACGGAACACGAACGTCAGGGACCGAGCTTGGGCTGAAAGGGGAACCAGGCCCCACCAAGTGGGCCCAGGAGGGAGACCATGGGGCTCCCTTCCCTCGGCCTGAGTCTGGGGGACCAGTCCCGACAGTTTGGGAAGGAGTAGATGCGGGCCCAGCTCGGATCTCGTGGGGGTGTTAGGGAGTTTGTCTAGGGACTGACACCAGCAGGGGCTTGAAAGGCAAGAGAGGGCCATTAGCGGGGGTGGATAGGCGGCTCAGGGCAAGGAAATAGCACAGAAAAGTCATGAAGGATAAAGGAATCCAGAAACCCTGTGTGACTCTGGTGTGGGTGTGTTGGGCGTGTGTGGCCTATGGGTGTGTGGTATGTCACAAATGTGTTCTGTGCGGTGGGTTGCATGTGCATGTGTGGTGTGTGAGTATCTGGATGACGTGTCCGCACAGGAGTCTCGTGCCGACCCCCGGCCCACTCACGTGCCCTGGGCACATGGATTCGGGGGCAGCAGATCCCTCACTGCCCCCCGACTCAGGCTGGGAACAGGGTGTGAGATGGACAGATGGAGGCCTTGGAAAGCTCCTGCACTGGATAGATGAGATCCTGAGCGGGGATAGGCCTCTCAGGGCAACAAGCGCCTCACACCCGCCTCTTCCTCCACCTCGGCCTTGTTGGTAACTCCGAGGGAAGGGGCAGGCTAGGGCGGTGGTGTCCGTCCTGACCTGGAGGGAGTGTGCCAGCCTGGGCTCCCAGTGGGTGCATCATCACGGGGAACTTTGGAATCGACATCCTGCGTGAAACAGGAAGTTGAGGGCCAGCACCCACTGCGGGTTCACTGAAAGTCCACCTTCGGCGGTATTGTGGTCAAAGCTGAGGGCCACGTAGGTGGCCTGCAGCACCCTTAGGCTCTTTACACACCCTGCATGCCAGTTGGCGGCGGGGGCCCCCGTGTGGGGCGGGGGGCGGCCCAGGTTTTATGAGGCACGCTGAAATCCATTCCTGCCCTAGCAATGGTTTTGTTGCTCCTCATTTAGGCCCAAGCCTGCGGCATTCTATCCTGCCTGGAGTGTGACCAGGAAGGTAGTGGAGCGGTTTCTGTCTCCCGTGGTGGTAGGTGTCTCCATTTTCTCCTGTGACCAGAGAACTCAGAAGCATAACCTCTGCACATCCCAAGCAAGACACAGAACAAAACAGTGATTCGGGGCGCTATCAGGACTGGTGACGGGGTTCAGAAAGTCATGTTCGCCAGGCTGTGATAGGAACACGCAGGTGTGTCCAGGGCGCCCTGTTCCAGGGAGCTTGGCACGGTGTGGCGTGGCGACGGCCATTCTTCCGACGGCCTCGGGAGGCGGCAGGTCTGCGGTGTCCACAGCCACACCGGACGAGTGCGGCAGCCTCCGTGCAGAGCTCCCTCGAGTCGGCCATGCTCGTGGTGGGGAAGTGGAGCCTTGTGGGAGCAGCACGGCACCAACACATCTCACCAAAACAGGGACTGAACCCTTAGGGATGACGGAACATGAATGTCAGGAACCGAGCTTGGGCTGAGAGGGGACCCAGGACCCAACAAGTGTGCCCAAGATGGAGTCCATGGGGCTCCCTTCCCTCGACCTGAGTCTGGAGGACCAGTCCTGGCAGTTTGGGAAGGAGTAGACGCGGGCCCAGCTCGGCTCTGGTGGGGGTGTTAGGGCGGTCGTCTACGGACTGACACCAGCAGGGGCTTGAAAGGCAAGAGAGGGCCATTGCGGGGGGGTGGAGAGGCGGCTCAGGGCAAGTAAATAGCGCAGAAAGTTCATGAAGGAAAAAGGAATCCAGAAACCCTGTGTGACTGTGGTGTGGGTGTGTTGGGCGTCTGTGGCGTATGTGTGTGTGGTATGTCACAAATATTCTGTGCGGTGGGTTGCGTGTGCATGTGTGGTGTGTGAGCGTGTGGATGGACGTGTCTGCAGAGGTGTCTCGTGCAGGCCCCCGGCCCCCTCACGTGCTCTGTGCAAATGGATTCGAGGGCAGCAGATCCCCCACTGCCCCCCGACTCAGGAGGGAAACAGGATGTGTTATGGCCAATTGTGGGCCTTGGAAAGCTCCTGCACTTGATAGTTGAGTTACTGAGCGAGGAGAGGTCTCTCAGGGCCACATGCCCCTCACCCCGCCTCTTCCTCCACCTCGGCCTTGGTGGGACGTCCGAGGGAGAGGGCAGGCTCAGGGCGGTGTTGTCCGACCGGACCTGGATGTAGCGTGCCAGCCTCGGCTCCCAGTGGGTGCATCATCACGGGGAATTTTGGGATCGACATCCTGCGTGAAGCAGGAAGTTGAGGGCCAGTACGTACCGCGAGTTCAAAGAAAGGCCACCTAGGTAGGTGTTGCGGTCAAAGCAGAAGGCCTTGTAGGTAGCCTGCGGCACCCCTAGGCTCTTTGCCCACCCTGCCCTCCAGTTGGCTGCGGGGGACTCCGGGTGGATGGGGGCGGCCCCGGCTTTTTGAGGCACGCTGCACAACGTTGCTGCCGTGGCAACGGGTTTTGTTGCTCCACAGGTAGGCCCGAGCCTGCGGCTTTCTATCCTGCCTGGAGTGTGACCAGGAAGGTGTGGATCGGTTTCTGTGTCCCGTGGGGTACGTGTCTCCTGCTTCTCCTGGGACCAGAGAACTCGGAAGCGTAACCTCTGCGCATTCCAATCAGGACACAGAACAAAACAGTGATTCGGGGCGCTATCAGGACTGGTGACGGGGTTCAGAAGGTCATGTTTGCCAGGCTGTGATATGAACACGCAGGTGTGCCCAGGGCTCCCTGTTCCAGGGAGCTTGGCGTGGTGTGACATGGCGGCATCCATCCTTCCGACGGCCCTGGCAGGCGGCAGTGTGGGCAGTGTCCACAGCCACACCGGCCCAGTGCGGCAGCCTCCATGCAGAGCTCCCTCGAGTTGGCCATGTTCGTAGTGGGGATGTGGAGGTTACGGTGGCCTTGTGGGAGCAGCGCGGGACCAACACATCTCACCAAAACAGGGACTGAACCCTTAGGGATGACGGAAAACGAACGTCAGGAAACGAGCTTGGGCTGAGAGGGGACCCAGGCCCCACCAAGTGGGAACAGGAGGGAGACCATGGGGCTGCCTTCCCTCTGCCTGAGTCTTGAGGACCACTCCCGGCAGTTTGGGAAGGAGTAGACGCGGGCCCAGCTCGGATCTGGTGGGGGTTTTAGGGAGGTCGTCTAGGGACTGACACCAGAAGGGGCTTGAAAGGCAAGAGAGGGCCATTAGCAGGCGTGGAGAGGTGGCTCAGGGCAAGGAAATAGCACAGAAAGGTCATGAAGGATAAAGGAGTCCAGAAACCCTATGTGACTGTGGTGTGCGTGTGTTGGGCGTGTGTGGCGTATGGGTGTGTGGTATGTCACAAATGTGTTCTGTGCGGTGGGTTGCGAGTGCATGTGTGGTGTGTGAGCATGTGGATGGAGGTGTCCGCATGGGTGTCTCTCTTGCGGGCCACACACACGTGCCCTGGGCACGTGGTTTTTGGGGCAGCAGATCCCTCACTGCTCCCGGTCTCAGGAGGGGAACAGGATGTGAGATGGCCAAAGGGGTCCTTGGAAAGCTCATGCACTTGAGAGTTGAGACCCTGAGCGCTGAGCTCCATTAGGGCCACATGTTCCTCACCCCCGCCTCTTCCTCCACCTCGGTCTTGGTGTGATCTCCGAGGGAGTGGGCAGGTTCAGGGCGTTGGTGTCCGACCTGACCTAGAGGGAGCGTGGCAGCCTGGGCTCTCAGTGGGTGCATCATCACGGGGAAATTTGGGATCGACATCCTGCGTGAAGCAGGAAGTTGAGTTTCAGGACGCACCGCGGGTTCACTGAAAGGCTACCTTGGGAGTTTTTTCGGTCAAAGCTGAGGGCCACGTATGTGGCCTGCAGCACCCTTAGGCTCTTTTCCCACCCTGCCTGCCAGTTGGCTACAGGAGACCCCGGGTGGTGCGGGGGGCGGCCCCGGCGTTATGAGGCAGGCTGGACTCCATTGCTGCCATAGCAATGTTTTTTTGTTCCTCAGTTAGGCCCAAGCCTGCGGCTTTCTTTCCTTCCTGGAGTGTGACCAGGAATGTAGTGAGCGGTTTCTCTATCCCGTGGGGCACGTGTCTCCTTCTTCTCCTGTGACCGGAGAGCTCGGAAACACAACATATGCGCATTCCAAGCAGGACACCGTACAAAACAGACATTCGTGGCACTGTCAGGACCAGTGTCGGAGTTCAAAAGATCACGTTTGCCAGGCTATGATAGGAACAGGTAGGTGCGCCCAGCGCGCCCTGTTCCAGGGAGCCTGGCGCCGTGTGGCGTGGCGGCTTTCATCATACTGTCGGCCCTGAGCAGCGGCAGTGTCGGCGGTGTCCACACCCATACCGGGCCAGTGCGGCAGCCTCCGCGCAGAGCTCCTTCGAGTCGGCCATGTTCGTGGTGGGGACGTGGAGATGACGGTGGCCTTGTGGGAGCAGCGTGGGACCAACACATCTCAGCCAAAAGAGGGACTGAACACTTAGGGATGACGGAACACGAACGTCAGGAACCGAGCTTGGGCTGAGAGGGGACCCAGGCCCCACCAAGTGGGCCCAGATGGGAGACCATGGGGCTCCCATCCCTCTGCCTGAGTCTGGAGGACCAGTCCCGGCAGTTTGAGAAGGAGTAGACGCGAGACCAGCTCGGATCTGGTGGGGGTGTTAGGGATGTCATCTAGGGACTGACACCAGCAGAGGCTTGAAAGGAAAGAGGGGGCCAGCATCGGACACTTGAGAGGCAGCTCAGTGTTAGGAAATAGCATAGAAAGATCATGAAGGAGAAAGTAGTCCAGAAACCCTGTGTGCCTGTGGTGTAGGTGTGTTGCGCGTGTGTGGAGTATGTGTGTGTGGTATGTCACAAATGTGTTCTATCTGGTGGGTTGCGTGTGCATGGGTGGTGTGTGAGCGTCTCTATGGACGTGTCCGCACAGGTGTCTCGTGCCGCCCCCGGCCCCCTCACGCGCCCTGGAAACGTGGTTTCAGGGGTAGCAGATCCCTCACTGCCCTCAACTCAGGAGTGGAATAGGATGTGAGATGGCCAAAAGGGTGCCTTGGAAAGTTCCTGCACTTGATAGTTGAGACCCTGAGCGGGAAGAGTCCCCTCAGGGCCACATGCCCCTCACACCCAAGCTTCCTCCACCTCGGCCTTGGTTGGACCTCCGATTGAGGGGGCAGGCTAGGGCGGTGGTATCCGACCTGACCTGTAGGGAGCGTGCCAGCCTGGGCTCCCAGAGGGTGCATCACCACGGGGAACTTTGGGATCGACATCCTGCGTGAAGCAGGAAGTTGAGGGCCAGGAGCCACCGCGGGTTCAAGGAAAGGCCACCTTGGAGGTGTTGCGGTCAAAGCTGAGGGCCACGTAGGTGGCCTGCAGCATCCTTAGGCTCTTTGCTCACCCTGCCTGCCAGTTGGCTGCGGCGGCCCCCGGGTAAGGCGGGGGCGGCCCCTGCTTTATGAGTCACGCTGGTCTCCAGTTTTGCCATAGTAACGGTTAGTTGCTCCTCAGTTAGGCCCGAGCCTGCGGCATTTTATACTGCCTGGAGTGTGACCAGGAAAGTAGTGGAGCGGTTTCTGTCTCCCGCGGAGGTAGGTGTCTCCTTCTTCTCCTGTGACCAGAGAACTCGGAAGCGTAAACTCTGCGCATCCCAAGCAGGACACAGAGCAAAACAGAGATTCGGGGTACTTTAAGGAACGGTGTCGGTCACGGACTAATGTCTAAGGACCAGTTCAGAAGATCACGTTGGCCAAGCTGTGACAGGAACAGGCAGGTGCGCCCAGGGCGCCCCGTTACAGGGAGCTTGGCGTGGTGTGACGTGGCTGCATCCATTCTTCCGACGGCCCCCCGCAGGCGAGAGGGTCGGCGGTGTCCACAGCCACACCGGGCCAGTGCGGCAGCCTCTGCGCAGAGCTTCCTCGAGTCAGCCATGCTCGTGTTGGGGACGTGGAGGTGATGGTGGCCTTGTGGGAGCAGCGCGGCACCAACACATCTCACCAAAAAAGGGACTGAACCCTTAGGGGTGATGGAACACGAACATCAGTAACCGAGCTTGGGCTGAGAGGGGACCCACCAAGTGGGCACAGAAGGGAGTGGTCTCCCTTTCATCGGCCTGAGGCTGGAGGACCAGTCCCTGCAGTTTGGGAAGGAGTAGACGTGGGCCCAGCTCAGATCCGGTTGGGGTGTTAGGGAGGTCGCGTAGGGACGGACTCCAGCAGGGTCTTCAAAGGCAAGAGAGGGCCATTAGCGGTGCGTGGAGAGGCGGCTCCAGGTCAACGAAATAGCACAGAAAGGTTATGAAGGAGAAAGGATTCCGGAAAACCTGTGTGCCTGTGGTGTGTGTGCTCGTGTTGTGTGTGCCTGAGGTGTGGGTTGTTGCGCGTGTGTGGTGTATGTGTGTGTGGTATGTTACAAATGTGTTCTGTGTGGTGCGTTGCGTGTGCATGTGTGGTGTGTGAGTTTGTGGATGGAATTGTCCGCACAGGTGTCTCATGCGGGCCACCCACACATACCTGGGCACGTGGTTTTTGGGGCAGCAGGTCCCTCACTGCTCCCGGACTCAGGAGGGGAACAGGATATGAGATGGCCAAATGGGGGCCTTGGAAAGCTCCTGCAATTGATAGTTGAGACCCTGAGCGGGGAGAGGCCCTTCAGGGCCACATGCCCCTCACCCCGCCCTCTTCCTCTACGTCGGCTAGGTGGGATCTCCGAGGGAGGGGGCTGGTTCAGGACCGTGGTGTCCGACCTGACCTGTAGGGAGCGTGCCAGCCTGGGCTCCCAGTGGGTGCATCATCACGGGAACTTTGGGATCGATATCCTGCGTGAAGCAGGAAGTTGAGGGCCAGGACCCTCAGCGGGTTCACTGAAAGCCACCGTGGGAGGTGATTCGGTCAAAGCTGAGGGCCACGTAGGTGGCCTGTAGCACCCTTAGGCTCTTTGCCCACCCTGCCCGCCTGTTGTCTGCGGGGGCCTCCGGGTGGAGGGGGGCGGCCCAGGCTTAATGAGGCACGCTGGACTCCATTGCTGCCATAGCAACGTTTTGTTGCTCCTCAGTTAGGCCTAAGCCTGCGGCATTCTATCCTGCCTAGAGTGTGACCAGGAAGGTAGTGGAGCGGTTTCTGTCTCCCGTGGTGGTAGTTGTCTCCATCTTCTCCTGTGACTGGAGAACTCAGAAGCGTAACCTCTGCGCATCCCAAGCAGGACACAGAACAAAACCGTGATTCTGGGCGCTATCAGGACTGGTGACGGGGTTCAGAAGGTCACGTTTGCCAGACTGTGATAGGAACACGCAGGTGTGCCCAGGGCGCCCTGATCCAGGGAGCTTTGCGTGGTGTGACGTGGCGGCATCCATCCTTCCGACGGCCCTGGCCGGCGGCCGTGTCGGCGGTGTCCACAGCCACACCGGACCAGTGCGGCAGCCTCAGAGCAGATCTCCCTCGAGTTGGCCATGTTCGTGGTGGGTACGTGGAGTTGACGGTGGCCTTGTGGGAGCAGCGCGGGACCAACACATCTCACCAAAACAGGGACTGAACCCTTAGGGATGACGGAACACGAACGTCAGGAACCGAGCTTGGGCTGAGAGGGGACCCAGGCCCCACGAAGTGGGCCCAGGAGGGAGACCATCGGGCTCCCTTCCCCCGGCCTGAATCTGGAGGACTAGTCCCGGCAGTAGACGCGGGCCCAACTCGGACTTGGTGGGGGTGTTAGGGAAGGCGTCTAGAGACTGACACCAGCACGGTCTTGAAAGGCAACAGAGCGTCTTTAGCAGTGTGTGGAGAGGCGGATCCAGGCCAACGAAATAGCACAGAAAAGTCATGAGGGTGAAAGGAGTCCAGAAACCCTGTATGCCTGTGGTGTGGGTGTGTTGCACGTGTGTGATGTATGTGTGTGTGGTATGTCACAAATGTGTTCTGTGTAGTGGGTTGCGTGTGCATGTGTGGTGTGTGAGCATGTGGATGGAGGTGTCCGCATGGGTGTCTCTCTTGCGGGCCACACACACGTGCCCTGGGCACGTGGTTTTTGGGGCAGCAGATCCCTCACTGCTCCCGGTCTCAGGAGGGGAACAGGATGTGAGATGGCCAAAGGGGTCCTTGGAAAGCTCATGCACTTGAGAGTTGAGACCCTGAGCGCTGAGCTCCATTAGGGCCACATGTTCCTCACCCCCGCCTCTTCCTCCACCTCGGTCTTGGTGTGATCTCCGAGGGAGTGGGCAGGTTCAGGGCGTTGGTGTCCGACCTGACCTAGAGGGAGCGTGGCAGCCTGGGCTCTCAGTGGGTGCATCATCACGGGGAAATTTGGGATCGACATCCTGCGTGAAGCAGGAAGTTGAGTTTCAGGACGCACCGCGGGTTCACTGAAAGGCTACCTTGGGAGTTTTTTCGGTCAAAGCTGAGGGCCACGTATGTGGCCTGCAGCACCCTTAGGCTCTTTTCCCACCCTGCCTGCCAGTTGGCTACAGGAGACCCCGGGTGGTGCGGGGGGCGGCCCCGGCGTTATGAGGCAGGCTGGACTCCATTGCTGCCATAGCAATGTTTTTTTGTTCCTCAGTTAGGCCCAAGCCTGCGGCTTTCTTTCCTTCCTGGAGTGTGACCAGGAATGTAGTGAGCGGTTTCTCTATCCCGTGGGGCACGTGTCTCCTTCTTCTCCTGTGACCGGAGAGCTCGGAAACACAACATATGCGCATTCCAAGCAGGACACCGTACAAAACAGACATTCGTGGCACTGTCAGGACCAGTGTCGGAGTTCAAAAGATCACGTTTGCCAGGCTATGATAGGAACAGGTAGGTGCGCCCAGCGCGCCCTGTTCCAGGGAGCCTGGCGCCGTGTGGCGTGGCGGCTTTCATCATACTGTCGGCCCTGAGCAGCGGCAGTGTCGGCGGTGTCCACACCCATACCGGGCCAGTGCGGCAGCCTCCGCGCAGAGCTCCTTCGAGTCGGCCATGTTCGTGGTGGGGACGTGGAGATGACGGTGGCCTTGTGGGAGCAGCGTGGGACCAACACATCTCAGCCAAAAGAGGGACTGAACACTTAGGGATGACGGAACACGAACGTCAGGAACCGAGCTTGGGCTGAGAGGGGACCCAGGCCCCACCAAGTGGGCCCAGATGGGAGACCATGGGGCTCCCATCCCTCTGCCTGAGTCTGGAGGACCAGTCCCGGCAGTTTGAGAAGGAGTAGACGCGAGACCAGCTCGGATCTGGTGGGGGTGTTAGGGATGTCATCTAGGGACTGACACCAGCAGAGGCTTGAAAGGAAAGAGGGGGCCAGCATCGGACACTTGAGAGGCAGCTCAGTGTTAGGAAATAGCATAGAAAGATCATGAAGGAGAAAGTAGTCCAGAAACCCTGTGTGCCTGTGGTGTAGGTGTGTTGCGCGTGTGTGGAGTATGTGTGTGTGGTATGTCACAAATGTGTTCTATCTGGTGGGTTGCGTGTGCATGGGTGGTGTGTGAGCGTCTCTATGGACGTGTCCGCACAGGTGTCTCGTGCCGCCCCCGGCCCCCTCACGCGCCCTGGAAACGTGGTTTCAGGGGGTAGCAGATCCCTCACTGCCCTCAACTCAGGAGTGGAATAGGATGTGAGATGGCCAAAAGGGTGCCTTGGAAAGTTCCTGCACTTGATAGTTGAGACCCTGAGCGGGAAGAGTCCCCTCAGGGCCACATGCCCCTCACACCCAAGCTTCCTCCACCTCGGCCTTGGTTGGACCTCCGATTGAGGGGGCAGGCTAGGGCGGTGGTATCCGACCTGACCTGTAGGGAGCGTGCCAGCCTGGGCTCCCAGAGGGTGCATCACCACGGGGAACTTTGGGATCGACATCCTGCGTGAAGCAGGAAGTTGAGGGCCAGGAGCCACCGCGGGTTCAAGGAAAGGCCACCTTGGAGGTGTTGCGGTCAAAGCTGAGGGCCACGTAGGTGGCCTGCAGCATCCTTAGGCTCTTTGCTCACCCTGCCTGCCAGTTGGCTGCGGCGGCCCCCGGGTAAGGCGGGGGCGGCCCCTGCTTTATGAGTCACGCTGGTCTCCAGTTTTGCCATAGTAACGGTTAGTTGCTCCTCAGTTAGGCCCGAGCCTGCGGCATTTTATACTGCCTGGAGTGTGACCAGGAAAGTAGTGGAGCGGTTTCTGTCTCCCGCGGAGGTAGGTGTCTCCTTCTTCTCCTGTGACCAGAGAACTCGGAAGCGTAAACTCTGCGCATCCCAAGCAGGACACAGAGCAAAACAGAGATTCGGGGTACTTTAAGGAACGGTGTCGGTCACGGACTAATGTCTAAGGACCAGTTCAGAAGATCACGTTGGCCAAGCTGTGACAGGAACAGGCAGGTGCGCCCAGGGCGCCCCGTTACAGGGAGCTTGGCGTGGTGTGACGTGGCTGCATCCATTCTTCCGACGGCCCCCGCAGGCGAGAGGGTCGGCGGTGTCCACAGCCACACCGGGCCAGTGCGGCAGCCTCTGCGCAGAGCTTCCTCGAGTCAGCCATGCTCGTGTTGGGGACGTGGAGGTGATGGTGGCCTTGTGGGAGCAGCGCGGCACCAACACATCTCACCAAAAAAGGGACTGAACCCTTAGGGGTGATGGAACACGAACATCAGTAACCGAGCTTGGGCTGAGAGGGGACCCACCAAGTGGGCACAGAAGGGAGTGGTCTCCCTTTCATCGGCCTGAGGCTGGAGGACCAGTCCCTGCAGTTTGGGAAGGAGTAGACGTGGGCCCAGCTCAGATCCGGTTGGGGTGTTAGGGAGGTCGCGTAGGGACGGACTCCAGCAGGGTCTTCAAAGGCAAGAGAGGGCCATTAGCGGTGCGTGGAGAGGCGGCTCCAGGTCAACGAAATAGCACAGAAAGGTTATGAAGGAGAAAGGATTCCGGAAAACCTGTGTGCCTGTGGTGTGTGTGCTCGTGTTGTGTGTGCCTGAGGTGTGGGTTGTTGCGCGTGTGTGGTGTATGTGTGTGTGGTATGTTACAAATGTGTTCTGTGTGGTGCGTTGCGTGTGCATGTGTGGTGTGTGAGTTTGTGGATGGAATTGTCCGCACAGGTGTCTCATGCGGGCCACCCACACATACCTGGGCACGTGGTTTTTGGGGCAGCAGGTCCCTCACTGCTCCCGGACTCAGGAGGGGAACAGGATATGAGATGGCCAAATGGGGGCCTTGGAAAGCTCCTGCAATTGATAGTTGAGACCCTGAGCGGGGAGAGGCCCTTCAGGGCCACATGCCCCTCACCCCGCCCTCTTCCTCTACGTCGGCTAGGTGGGATCTCCGAGGGAGGGGGCTGGTTCAGGACCGTGGTGTCCGACCTGACCTGTAGGGAGCGTGCCAGCCTGGGCTCCCAGTGGGTGCATCATCACGGGAACTTTGGGATCGATATCCTGCGTGAAGCAGGAAGTTGAGGGCCAGGACCCTCAGCGGGTTCACTGAAAGGCCACCGTGGGAGGTGATTCGGTCAAAGCTGAGGGCCACGTAGGTGGCCTGTAGCACCCTTAGGCTCTTTGCCCACCCTGCCCGCCTGTTGTCTGCGGGGGCCTCCGGGTGGAGGGGGGCGGCCCAGGCTTAATGAGGCACGCTGGACTCCATTGCTGCCATAGCA
This sequence comes from Paguma larvata, assembly GCA_030068075.1. Lineage (NCBI taxonomy): Eukaryota > Metazoa > Chordata > Mammalia > Carnivora > Viverridae > Paguma > Paguma larvata. Next base: position 11,982 of record JAINVK010000703.1, on the reverse strand, counting down.
ACGTTTTGTTGCTCCTCAGTTAGGCCTAAGCCTGCGGCATTCTATCCTGCCTAGAGTGTGACCAGGAAGGTAGTGGAGCGGTTTCTGTCTCCCGTGGTGGTAGTTGTCTCCATCTTCTCCTGTGACCGGAGAACTCAGAAGCGTAACCTCTGCGCATCCCAAGTAGGACACAGGACAAAACGTGATTCGGGGCGCTATCAGACCTGGTGACGGGGTTCAGAAGGTCACGTTTGCCAGGCTGTGATAGGAACATGCAGGTGTGCCCAGGGCGCCCTGTTCCAGGGAGCTTTGCGTGGTGTGACGTGGCGGCATCCATCCTTCCGACGGCCCTGGCCGGCGGCCGTGTCGGCGGTGTCCACAGCCACACCGGACCAGTGCGGCAGCCTCAGAGCAGATCTCCCTCGAGTTGGCCATGTTCGTGGTGGGTACGTGGAGGTGACGGTGGCCTTGTGGGAGCAGCGCGGGACCAACACATCTCACCAAAACAGGGACTGAACCCTTAGGGATGACGGAACACGAACGTCAGGAACCGAGCTTGGGCTGAGAGGGGACCCAGGCTCTACCAAGTGGGCCCAGAAGGGAGTGTTCTCCATTCCCTCGGCCTGAGTCTAGAGGACCAGTCCCGGCAGTTTGGGAAGGAGCAGACGCGGGCCCAGCTCGGATCTGGTGGGTGTTTTAGGGAGGTCGTCTAGAGACTGACACCAGCAGGGTCTTGAAAGGCAAGACAGGGCCATTAGCGGTGGGTGGAGAGGCGGCTCCAGGTCAACGAAATAGCACAGAAAGATCATGAAGGTAAAGGAGTCCACAAACCCTGTGTGACTGTGGTGTGGGTGTGTTCGGTGTGTGTGGCCTATGTGTGTGTGCTATGTCACAAATGTGTTCTGTGCGGTGGGTTGCGTGTGCATGTGTGGTGTGTGTGCGTGTGGATGGAAGTGTCTGCACAGGTGTCTCGTGCGGGCCACCCACACGTGCCCTGGGAACGTGGTTTTTGGGGAGAAGTTCGCTCACTTCTTCCGGACTCAGGAGGGGAACAGGATGGGAGACGGCCAAATGGGCGCCTTGGAAACTTCCTGCACCTGATAGTTGAGACCCTGAGCGGGGAGAGACCCCACATGGCCACATTCCCCTCACCCACGCCTCTTTCTCCACCTCGGCCTTTGTGGGATCACCGAGGGAGAGGGCAGGCTCAGGGCGTTGGTGTCCGACCTGACCTGGATGGTGCATGCCATCCTGGGCTCCCAGTGGGTGCATCTTCACGGGGCACTTTAGGATCGACATCCTGCGTGAAGCAGGAATTTGAGGGCAAGGACCCTCCGTGGGTTCAATGAAAGGCCACCTTGGGAGGTGTTTCGGTCAAAGCTGAGGGCCATATAAGTGGCCTGCAGCACCCTTAGGCTCTTTGCCCACCCTGTCTGCCAGTTGGCGGCGGGGGCCCCCGGGTGCGGCGTGGGGCTGCCGCGGCTTTATGAGGCACGCTGGACTCCATTCCTGCCATAGCAACGGTTTTGTTGCTCCTCAGTTATGCCCAAGCCTGCGGCATTCTGTCCTGCCTGGAGTGTGACCAGGAAGGTAGTGGAGCAGTTTCTGTCTCCCGTGGTGGTAGGTGTCTCCTTCTTCTCCTGTGACCAGAGAACTCAGAAGCATAACCTCTGTGCATCCCAAGCAGGACACAGAAGAAAACAGTGATTCGGGTTGCTATCAGGGCTAGTGTCGGGGTACAGAAGGTCACGTTTGCCAGGCTGTGATAGGAAAACGCAGGTGTGCCCAGGGCGCCTTGTTTCAGGGAGCTTCTCGTGGTGTGACGAGGCGGCATCCATCCTTCCGACTGCCCCGGCAGGCGACAGGGTCGGCGGTGTCCACAGCCACACCGGACCAGTGCAGCAGTCTCCGCGCAGAGTTCCATCATCGGATATGCTCGTGGCTGGGACGTGGAGGTAACGGTCGTCTTGTGGGAGCAGCGCGGCACCAACACATCTCACCAAAACAGGGTCTGAACCATTAGGGATGACGGAACACGAACGACAGAAACCGACCTTGGGCTGTGAGGTGACCCAGGCCCCACCAATAGGCCCAGAAGGGAGTGGTCTCCCTTCCGGTCCCACCAAGTGGGCCCAGAAGGGAGTGGTCTCCCTTCCCTCAGCCTGAATCTGGAGGACCAGTCCCGGCAGTTTGGAAAGGAGTAGACGCTGGCCCAGCTCAGATCTGGTGTGGGTGTTAGAGAGGTCGTCTAGAGACTGACACCAGCAGGGACTAGAAAGGCAAGAGTGGGCCATTAGCGCTGGTAGGAGAGGCTGCTCCAAGTCAATGAAATAGCACAGAAAGGTCTTGAAGGAGAAAGGAGTCCAGAAACCCTGTGTGCCTGTGTTGTGTGTGCTTGTGGTGTGTGTGCCTGTGGTGTGGGTGTGTTGCGTGTGTGTGGTGAATGTGTGTGTGGTATGTCACAAATTTGTTCTGTGTGGTGGGTTGCGTGTGCATGTGTGGTGTGTAAGCGTGTGAATAGACGTGTCTGCACAGGTGTCTCGTGCGGGCCACCCACACGTGCCCTGGGCACGTGGTATTTGGGGCAGCAGATCCCTCACTGCTCCCCGACTCAGGAGGGGAACAGGATGTGAGATGGCCAATTGGGGGCCTTGGAACGCTCCTGCACTTGATACTTGAGATCCTGAGCGGGGAGAGGCCCATCAGGGTCCCATGCCACTCTCCCTCGCCTCTTCCTCCACCTCGGCCTTGGTGGGACCTCCGAGGGACGGGGAAGGCTCATTGCGGTGTTGTCCGACCTGACTTGGAGGGAGCGTGCCAGCCTGGGCTCCCAGTGGGTGCATCATCACGGGGAACTTTAGGGTCGACATCCTGCGTGAAGCAGGAAGTTGAGGGCCAGGACTACTGTTATGCCCAGCATTCGGGGACCCCAAGAACCACCACGGAGCCAAGTACGATGCAAGAACAAAGAGCCTTTAATCCAGGTAGCTCGAGCCCAATCTCCTACCGTGCCGACGCAGCAGTGGGTCGAGAGGGACAGAGAGTTTCCCAAGTTGCATGACTTTTAAAGGAGTAGTGGGAAGGCTGATGGTCGTGTCCCTAGCCGATTGGCTGAGGTCCGGGTCCTGTTTCCTTCCAAGGCGGGAAACAGGTGTCTCTAGATTTCAAGGCAGGAAACAGGTTTCTCTATTTGGATGGATCCGGGTGCTCTAAGGATTGGTCCCAGCTGGTCTGGTGAGATGTGGAATCTGATTAATTGGTCCGGGCTGGTCTATTGAGGGGTGGATCCTAATTGATTTGGTCCTAGTCTTTTGGAATCCCGAGTTGCCCTAACATTCCCCCCTTGTCTTCTGATTTATGGACCCAATCATGGGTCCAGCTACTTTTCTATCTTGCCCTCTTCTATTACCAGGGATCTGCATTGAGCACGGAGGACCATCAATTAGATGGCCTCCACGAGATCCCTGACAAACTGGACCAGCCTGTTGATGATACAGGGCCTGAGGATTAGTAACAGAAGTAGGATGACGAGGGGTCTGGTAAGGGACAAGGCGAGGGTAGTGAACTAGGGAGACTGTTAGAATGTTTCGGGGGGTGTAAGTATTCTTGACAAACACCGGCAGTGACAAGCAGGGCTAACAGAGTTACAAACATCAGGGGGGTCGAATGTGCCGTAACCTGAGCTTGAGCAAGTTGCATTAGTCTTGATTGACGATCCATTGAGTAACAAAGTCCTTTCAGACAGTGGAGAGGTGAGTGTGATGGACCCAGGTTGCCACGCCGTCTACTTTGAAAGCAGTGAGCGTTGTCAGCACCACGATGTAGGGTCCCTTTCAGCACGGCACAAGGGTCTCTCGGAAGTACCTTTTGGTGTAGACTCAGTCTCCTGGCTTGTACTAAGGAGGTGTCGGGGTTGGCCAGAGACAACAGGTAAGTTCCCCGAAACGAAAGGAGTTTTGGCAGCTGCTTGGGAATATTCCTTCAAGTCTCTATCCTGAGGTAGGCTAGCCAGAGTTAATTGGCTCCAATCATCATAGTGAAGCTAACAAGAAGTTATCTAGCCTCAATTTCTTACCACAGTCCTGACTCGAAACCCACAGCAATAATCACATTCCTGAGGGTCTGGCATCAGTCTAAATAGATCAAAATACATTCTAAATTCTTTAGAGATTTTATTTCCATGATTCTCAAGTATGGCAGCATATGCTGGTTTAATAGGGGAAGACGCTCTGGAGCCACTCTTATTTTTCTATGGCCCGTCTTTTTCAGATTAGGATAAAGCTCAAATCAACATAGAGGCCCATTGACCCTATAGCCAGGTGTCGTGGTGACTCGTTCCTGACTGTTGCCTGTCTCAGGTCGCCCCCCACTGTGAGGAGTCTTACCCGTCATTGGCTAACCGGCCCTCCTTCAGAGTCAGACCAGCCATTATGTTCTTGTATTACACCTGGTATTTGCTTCCAGGCACCCCCATCCACCAATCAGGGTCCCAGTCTAGGGCACTGCCTTAGGGGCCTGAGTCTTTTCCTTAGTTAGTATTACCAGGGCCAGTATCTATGGTCTCTAACATCTTCTCTTTTTCTGTTGAAATAGATATTATGCTGCCGCTTAACATTCTAAAGATAACATATTAGAATGGAAACTCCAATATTGATCATCATGGAAACAAAAAGGGGAACAAAGTTAGAAAGATTATTCTCAGACACCCAGTATTATACCTCTTTTCAGGAATGTTTAGTCTTACTAAAAATAGCAGAGGAGTAACAAAACTATTTTTAGGTCAAATGACACCATCGCTGATCTCCTAGATAACTTGTACTAATGCAATTAGAGAAAACACAATCGGAATAAACTATGTAAGACTAAAGTCCAAACAGAACATGAGGCCTGGACACAAGCTAAAATCAGAGAAAACGTAGCAAGGGTCAAGAAATCCCCTTGACACACAACAAGAGACAGTCGTGTTATCTGTAAGAATTCTCCCATTTTGTCCAAGGAATATCAGCGCTCTGGTTGGAGTGAGTACTGCTTCCACGTCTTCAAGGCCGATTGTTATACAAAGAGCACTCAGGTCCTGGAGAGTATTATCCTCCATCTCTCGTAGGTAGAGGGCCGTGGAGGCGTCGGAGTGATGTTCCAAAATGCGTCTCTACATCTCCCTTTGGGTCATCCTTTAAGGAACCGGAGGAGATGGCAGTGGCTTGGGGAGGCTGGACATAGGGCCGTACCAATGTATCAGAAATCCACAGAAGGGAGTCCATGTCCTGTGGAAATACACAAGTATACACTCGCCCCCATGTTAACACTGCATCCTATTATATCTTTTGAAGGCGGCTGGTGTATAAGCAGGGCATTGTCCGTTTTGATTGCCCTGGAAATTCCCAAGTAGAAAAAGCATAGACAAAGGTGCTGGATCACATCCTTAAAGGCCTCTCCTGTATGTGCCAAGGCAATAACATGAGAAAAGATCCACACACACATGCACGTAGGGAGAGTTTACCAAAAGATAGAACATGAGTAACATCCATCTGCCAAAGATCATTAGGCCTCAGGCCTCTAGGGTTCTAATTGACCTTTGCTATAGGCAATTACTAGGTTTGCCCCCTTTGTTAGGAAAGTAGCCAGCTGTGCCGAATAAGATGGAACTATCTTTCTAGGTATAAAGGGCAGATGTAACCATTTAAAGGTGCCTCATATTAAGCCTCATTAAAGGCCTGCAAAACCAAACTGGTCTTAGCTTGATCCACAAACCCCTTGCCATAGGGTGGGTCTATTTTTCATGCCCTAAGGCAAAATTTTCCATTGACACCTCTGAGAAGACTGCTTAACGTTCTCAGAAGGCAGGCCAAAGGCAAATCCAGGACAATCTTCCCGATCTAGGGGAACAGTGAGAAAACATTTGGAACAGCCACAGAAAAAGGGAGGCTATCAAGAATATTGCCACATTTTCCCAGCCTCTGGATCAAAGGAGGAGAAATTTTAATCCTAATCCTGTGTAGTTTTAAAATCTATGTCTTTAACCATAGTCCGTCCTGACCACACATAAAATACCCTTTTTAAAGATTTTTCCTTCACGAACCTTCTACAACTTGTCTTTGGCATTTAGATTTTGTCCAAAGCCATTTCTTTCCAAATAACCAGTCTGATTTAGAACAATATTACTTTTTACCTTCAGCAAAAGCATATTTCTATTTCTTATATCCTTCTTTCACATCTCCTACTTTCTTACATACAGAGTTGTTTTCCTTATTTCCCTCAGTCTTACACTCCCCAGAACTTTAACTGCTAGAAACATTAGTCTTCAGTGAAAACTAAGTAGTAACCAATTGTGAACTCTGTTATATCAGAATTTGTTAGATAGCAACCTTATGAATCCATTAAGCATAACGTATGTTTTTCAACAGTTCCCAATATCCTTAGAGTTTTGCAACAGGTCCAAAGCACAAATCTACATCCAGTAATTAGTGTTTCAGCTTTTTATCATTATATGGTCAATGAATTAGTCTCAAGTTCTCACGCAAGCCAAACTTTCAACACTTTAGGTTACCAAGAACCCTGAAAGCTATCCCAACATTTACCCACGCAAACCACAAGGCAGACAAAGTTGACCATCACTTTCAGGCTTCCTTTTGCTAACAAATTGGAACAAAGATAACATGAGCTTGCTTGACCTTCAGTAAACCTCAGTAGAACAAAGTTTCACATTTAATACTGATAACTTTAGAGACAGATCCATAAAACTCCTATTTATTTGACTGAGGTGGAGTAAAAGATCCCAACGGCCAATGTATAGAATCATATGGCTGCTAGTAAAACCTAGCTCCTTTAACATTGAGAAGTTTTCACGGAGCAATCAAAGACCCATAAAGATGAAACCCAAAACTTTGGTTTTCCCTTAGAAAGAGAAAAAATCTTTGTTTACATTATCTTATCAGGAGCTGAACAGTCCAAGAAAACTTTGTTTTAAATGGAGAGAAAAGCAGAATTTTAACTTTATACCAGTGTACTTTTGAAATCCCATTCATAATTTTCTCTTGTGGAAACAGTGAGGGCATTTAAAAGGCGTTTGTTTGTTTGTTTGTTTCTTACAACAATGTAGGGGTGGGGAGCAGAATGCTACCTGAGGCATTGAAGAGGCAGAGACCTAGGCTCCACCCTAGGCGGTTGCAGAAACGGGAAGAGGAGGAAGGGAGGACAGAACGGGCACAGAGGCCTAGAGGCTTGAAGGCAGATTAAAGCAGCCTGAAGGCAGCCTGAAGCACACGGGTGGAGAAAAGAGTTTTACGTGGTCTTAAAGTCCATCCTCCAGTTTAATGATTCGGACCTGGATGGGGTGGCCCTTGCCATCGGTGACCTGAGGCCCCCCTTGTCTGAAAGTATCCAGGACTTTTCACTGGCTAACTTTCCTCGTGGGATGTGGAGGACTGAATACTGTGCTCCGATGTGACAAGGAAGTCAACAGGGGTCCCCTCCACTTTAAGATTTATCCTGGGCTCGGGGAGAGGGTCCGAACCCCGACTCCCCTAATCACTTAGTTCCCTAGCTCTAAGATTTTACTCGATTAGCCTTGCTTTTCTTCCCAGGACCCCCTCGGACATTCTTGGGCCCAATGCCCTATCTCCTTGCAGCATGCACACTGATCTTTGCAGCTCTGCTTCCCCCACCTCTGGTGGTTCCTTTACCTCCTTTTGAGTCATCAGCCAGTTGCCAGAGACGACGGTCTCCTTCCTCAGGATGGTCGGCAATGGTAGATAGTAGTATTCTGACCAGGTCTCGTGTCTGTTTGCTGCTGGCAGCCTCCATGGTGTGAGCCTGCCTATCCTCAGGAGGCTCCCAGTTGTTGTATACTTTTCGGCTCTTACCAGCAAATCCTACAGACTTTTTTTCTCCCAGTCTGTATATTTTCTGTCATTTCCTTCTGATGTCTGCGGCCGATTGATTTACAAAGGCCATGATAGCAACTGCCTTGCTTTCCAGAGCCTCTGGATCCATAGGGGTACAGGCACAGAACACCTCCATGATTCATTCCAAAAAGGCTGTCAGGACTCATCCTTTCTTTGTTGTATGTTCCCCACCTTGGCCAGATTGGTTGGCTTTCTAGTAGCCATTCGGAGACCCCCCATTAGAGTCTGGCGGTAGACCCGGAGCCTCTCCTTACTGTCTGCCGTATTAAAATCCCACTCGGGCGAGTTAAGGGGAATGAGTTATCTATCTGTGCCTAGTTGGTGGTGGGATTCCCGTCTGCACCTGGAACTAGTTTTTAGGCCTCATTGAGGATTCTTTTCCTCTAATCGTGAACAGGACCTGCAAAAGCTGCTGGCAGTCATCCATATGGGCTGATGGGTAAAGAGAACAGAATCTAATAAATCAATAAGCCCTGCCAGTTTTTCTAAAAACTTTGGATTAGCTTGAGTCCGCCACACAATGCTCCACAAAATGACACACACAAAAACAGACAAACAGAGGGCCCCTAAAACAATCCCGACGGTTTCCCTCACAAGCAGCCCCTTCAGGCCCTTGGCGGAAACCTCCCGACGGCTTCCCTCGCAAGCAGCCCCTTCAGGCCCTTGGCGGAAACCTCCCGACGGCTTCCCTCGCAAGCAGCCCCTTCAGGCCCTTGGCGGAAACCTCCGACGGCTTCCCTCGCAAGCAGCCCCTTCAGGCTCTTGGCGGAAACCTCCAGACTGGGTGAGGGACGTCTCCCTACACTCCCCACCAGCGACCTTCCAGCGCGTCCGCCTAGGTCCTTTGCCAGTCCTTCAGAAACTGAGCTCACACAGAAGAGACAGACGACAGATAGACATTGACCATGGTCAGTCAGGCTCTTCGGGTCGGGATTCCTCGGGGGTTTTGGGGTATCCGGAGAGCCCCATATGTTATGCCCAGAATTCGGGGACCCCAAGAACCACCAGGGAGCCGAGTCTGATGCAAGAACAAAGAGCCTTTAATCGAGGTAGCTCGAGCTCAATCTCCTACCGCACCGACGCAGCAGTGGGTCGAGAGAGAGAGAAGTTTCCCAAGGTGCAAGAGTTTTCAAGGAGTAGTGGGAAGGGTGATGGTGTGGCCCTAGCCGATTGGCTGAGGTCAGGTCCTGTTCCCTTCCAAGGCGGGAAACAGGTGTCTCTAGCTTTCAAGTCAGGAAACAGGTGTCTCTATTAGGGTGGAGAGGGTGCTCTAAGGATTGGTCCCAGCAGGTCTGGTGAGAAGTGGAATCTGATTAATTGGTCCGGGCTGGTCTATTGAGGGGTGGATCCTAATTGATTTGGTCCTAGTCTTTTGGAATCCCGTTGCCCTAACACACCGCGGGTTCAATGAAAGGCACCTTGGAGGTGTTGCGGTCAAAGCTGAGGGCCACGTAAGTGGCCTCAGCTCCCCATAGGCTCTTTGCCCACCCTGCCCGCCATGGCTGCGGGGCCCCGGGTGGAGGGGGGCGGCCCCGGCTTTTTGAGGCACGCTGGACTCCATTGCTGCCATAGCAACGGGTTTTGTTGCTCCTCAGAGGCCCGAGCCTGCGGCTTTCTACCTGCCTGGAGTGTGACCAGGAAGGTAGTGGAGCGGTTTCTGTCTCCCGTGGTTTAGGTATCTCTGCTTCTCCTGTGACCGTAGAATCGGAAGCGTAACCTCTGCGCATCCCAAGCAGACACAGAGAAAACAGAGATTGGGCGCTGTCAGGACCGGTGTCGGGGTTCAGAAGGTCACGTTGCCAGGCTGTGATAGGAACAAGCAGGTGCGCCCAGGGCGCCCTGTTCCAGGGAGCTTGGCGTGGTGTGGCGTGTCGGCTTCCATCATTCGACGGCCCCGGCAGGCGGCATGGTCTGCGGTGTCCACAGGCACACCGGGCCAGTGCGGCAGCCTCCCGCCAGAGCTCCCTCGTCGGACATTCTTGTGATGGGTTGGTGGAAGTGACGTTGGCCTTGTGGGAGCGGCGCGGACCAAAACATCTCACCAAAACAGGGACTGAACCCTTAGGCATGATGACACAGGAACGACTGAACCGAGCTTGGGCTTTTGGGACCCAGCCCCAGCAAGTGGGCCCAGGAAGGAGACCATGGGGCTCCCTTCCCTCGCCAGAGTCTGGAGGACCAGTCCCGGACAGTAGACGCGGCCCAGCTCGATCTGGTGGGGTGTTAGGGAGGTCGCCTAGGGACTGACACCAGCAGGGGCTGAAAGGCAAGAAAAGGCACTTAGCGGGGGCTGGAGAGGCGGCTCAGGTCAAGGAAATAGCACAGAAATGTCTGAAGGAGAAAGGAGTCCAGATACCTGTGTGACTCTTGTAGGTGTGTTTGGCGTGTGTGTGTGTATATGTGTGTGGTATGTCACAAATGTGTTCTCTGCGTGGGTTCGTGTGCATGTGGTGTGTTGAGCATGGGATGGCCGAGTACGCACAGGTGTCTTGTGCGGCCCCCGGCCCCCTCACGTGCCCTGTGAAAATGGATTTTGAGGGCAGCACATCCCTCACTGCCCCCGACTCAGGAGGGAACAGGATGTGAATGGCCAAATGGGGGCCTTTGAAAGCTCCTGCACTTGATCGTTGAGACCTGAGAGGGAGAGGCCTCACAGGGCCACATGCCTCTCACCCCGCCTCTTCTCCACCTGGCCTTGGTGGGACTCCGAGGGAGGGGGCAGCTAGGGCATTGGTGTCCGACCTGACCTGGAGGGAGCGTGCCAGCCTGGGCCCAGTGGTGCATATCACGGGAAACTTTGGACGACATCCTGCGTGCAGCAGGAGTTGAGGGCCAGGACCAACCGCGAGTTCAATGAAAGGCCACCTTGGGAGTGTTACGGTCAAAGCTGAGGGCCACGTAGTTTTCCTGCAGCACCCTAGGCTCTTTGCCCACCCTGCCCGCAGTTGGCTGCGACGGCCTCTGGGTGGAGGGGGCGGCACCGGCCTTATGAGGCGCGCTGGACTCCATTGCTTCCAAAGCAATGGGTTTGTTGCTCCTCAGTTAGGCCCAAGCCTGCAGCTTTCTATCCTGCCGGGAGTGTGACCAGGAAGGTAGTGGAGCGGTTATCTGTTTCCCGTGGAGGTAGTTTTCTGTTTCCTGTGACTGGAGAGCTCGGAAGCAAAAACTCTGTGCGCATCCAAGCAGGACACAGAAAAAAGAGTGATTCGGGGCGCTGTCAGGACGGGTCAAGGTTCAGAAGGTCACGTTGCCAGGCTGTGATAGGAACAGCAGGTGCGCCCAGGGCGCCCTGTTCCAGGGAAGCTTGGCGTGGTGTGACGTGGCGGCATCCATCCTTCCGACGGCCCTGGCAGGCATCAGAGTCGGCGGTGTCCACAGCCACACCGGGCCAGTGCGGCAGCCTCCGCGCAGATCTCCCTCGAGTAGGCCATGTTCGTGGTGGGAACTTGGAGGTGACGGTGGCCTTGTGGGAGCAGGAGGGAACTAACACATCTCACCAAAATGGGATGAACCTTAGGGATGACGGAACACGAACGTGGAACCGAGCTTGGGCTGAGAGGGGGACCAGGACCCCACCAGTGGGCCTAGAAGGGAGTGGTCTCCTTCCCTCGGCCTGAGTCTGGAGGACCGTCCCGGCAGATTGGGAAGGAGCAGACGCGGGCCCAGCTCGGATTGGTGGGGGTGGTTAGGAGTAGTCGTCTAGAGAGTGACACCAGCAGGGTTTGAAGGCAAGAGAGGGCCATTAGCAGTGGGTGGAGAGGCGGCTCCAGGCCAAGAAATAGCACAGAAAGGTCATGAAGGATAAAGGAGTCAGAAAACCCTTGTGACTGTGGTGTGGGTGTGTCGGGCGTGTGTGCATGTGTGTGTGTGGTTTGTCACAAATGTGTCTGTGTGGTAGGTTGCGTGTGCATGTGTGGTGTGTGAGCGTGTGGATGGACGTGTCCGCATAGGTGTCTCGTGAGGCCACCCACACGTGCCCTGGGCACATTGGATTTTGGGGCATAAGATTCGTCACTGCTCCGGACTCAGGAGGGGAACAGGATTTGAGATGGCCAAATGGGCCCTTGGAAAGCTCCTGCACTTGATAGTTGAGACCCTG
>JAINVK010000704.1:0-42216 GCA_030068075.1 Paguma larvata | reverse complement strand
TTTAACCGTGCTACCGAAGTGAAACAAGAGGTTACTTCAGTGAGGCACTCGCCACAGTGTTGGTTCACTGAGTGGAGTGTGCAGCACCATGCTGCCCGTTCTGAGGCATTCAGTTCCTAACATTGCTACCTAAATGAAACAAGAGGTTAGTTCAGTGAGGCACTCGCCACTGTGTTCTTTCACAGAGTAAAGCATATGGCTCTTTGCTGCTAGTTTTGCGCATTCAGTTTTAACCGTGCTACCTAAATGAAACAAGAGGATAGTTCAATGAGGCACTCGCCACAGTGTTTTTTCACAGAGTAAAGCGTATGGCTCTTTGCTGCTAGTTCTGCACTTTAATTTTAACCGTGCTACCTAAGTGAAACAAGAGGTTAGTTCAGTGAGGCACTCGCCACAGTGTTGTTTCACAGAGGAAAGCCTATGGCTCTTTCCTGTTAGTTCTGTGCATTCAGTTTTTAACCGTGCTACCTAAATGAAACAAGAGCTTAGTTCAGTGAGGCACTCGCCACTGTGTTGTTTCACAGAGTGGAGTGTATAGCACCTTGCTGCCTGTTCTGCGCATCAGTTCCTAACAGTGCTTCCTAAATGAAACAAGAGGTTAGTTCAGTGAGGCACTGGCCACAGTGTTGTTTCCCAGAGTAAAACGTATGGCTCTTTGCTGCTAGTTCTGCGCTTTCATTTTTTAACCGTGCTACCTAGGTGAAACAAGAGGTTATTTCAGTGAGGCACTCGCCACAGTGTTGGTTCACAGAGTGGAGTGTATAGCACCTTGCTGCCTGTTCTGCGCATTCAGTTCCTAACAGTCTTCCTAAAGGAAACAAGAGGTTAGTTCAGTGAGGCTCTGGCCACAGTGTTGTTTCCCAGAGTAAAACGTATGGCTCTTTGCTGCTAGTTCTGCGCTTTCATTTTTTAACCGTGCTACCTAGGTGAAAGAAGAGGTTAGTTCAGTGAGGCACTCGCCACTGTGTTGTTTCACAGAGGAAACCTATGGCTCTTTCCTGTTAGTTCTGTGCATTCAGTTTTAACCGTGCTACTTAAATGAACAAGAGCTTAGTTCAGTGAGGCATCGCCACTGTGTTGTTTCACAGAGTAAAGCATATGGCTCTTTGCTGCTTGTTCTGCGCTTCAGTGTTTATCCGTGCTACCTAATGAAACTGGAGGTTAGTTCCGTCAGTCACATCCCCACTGTGTGTTTCACAGAATAAAGCGATGGATCTTTGCTACTAGTTCTGCTCATTTAGTTTTTAACCATGCTACTAAGTGAAACAAGAGTTTAGTTCAGTGAGGCACTCGCCACAGTGTTACTTCAAAGAGTGGAGTGTATAGCATGTTGCTGCCTGTTCTGCGCATTAGTTCCTAACAGTGCTTCCTAAATGAAACAAGAGGTTAGTTCAGTGAGGCACTCGCCACTGTGTTGTTTCACAGAGTAAAGTGTATGGCTCGTTGCTGCTAGTTCTGCTCATTCAGTTTTTAACCGTGCTACCTAAGTGAAACAAGAGTTTAGTTCAGTGAGGCACTCGCCACAGTGTTGGTTCACAGAGTGGAGTGTATAGCACCTTGCTGCCCGTTCTGCGCATTCACTTCCTAACATTGCTACCTAAATGAAAGAAGAGGTTAGTGCAATGAGGCATTTGCCACAGTGTTGGTTCACAGAGTGGAGTCTATCGCACGTTGCTGCTATTTCTACGCATTTAGTTCCTAACCCTGCTACCTAAATGAAACAAGATGATAGTTCAATGTGGCACTCGCCAAAGTGTTTGCTTCACAGAGTGGAGAGTAGGGCTCTTTGCTTCTAGTTTTGCGCATTCAGTTCCTAACCCTGCTACCTAAATGAAACAAGAGGTTAGTTCAATGAGGCAGTCGGCACAGTGTTCCTTCACAGAGTGGAGTGTAGGGGCTCTTTGCTTCTAGTTTTGCGCATTGAGTTCCTAACACTGCTACCTGATGAAACAAGAGGTCAGTTCAATGAGGCCCTCGTCACAGTGTTGTTTCACAGAGTAAAGCGTTTGGCTCTTTGCTGCTAGTTCTGCTCATTCAGTTTTTAACCGTGCTACCGAAGTGAAACAAGAGGTTACTTCAGTGAGGCACTCGCCACAGTGTTGGTTCACTGAGTGGAGTGTGCAGCACCATGCTGCCCGTTCTGAGCATTCAGTTCCTAACATTGCTACCTAAATGAAACAAGAGGTTAGTTCAGTGAGGCACTCGCCACTGTGTTCTTTCACAGAGTAAAGCATATGGCTCTTTGCTGCTAGTTTTGCGCATTCAGGTTTTAACCGTGCTACCTAAATGAAACAAGAGGATAGTTCAATGAGGCACTCGCCACAGTGTTTTTTCACAGAGTAAAGCGTATGGCTCTTTGCTGCTAGTTCTGCACTTTCATTTTTTAACCGTGCTACCTAAGTGAAACAAGAGGTTAGTTCAGTGAGGCACTCGCCACAGTGTTGTTTCACAGAGGAAAGCCTATGGCTCTTTCCTGTTAGTTCTGTGCATTCAGTTTTTAACCGTGCTACCTAAATGAAACAAGAGCTTAGTTCAGTGAGGCACTCGCTACTGTGTTGTTTCACAGAGTAAAGCATATGCTCTTTGCTGTTTGTTCTGCGCATTCAGTTTTTAACCGTGCTACCTAAATGAAAAAAGAGTTTAGTTCCCTGAGTCACTCCCCACTGTGTTGTTTCACAGAGTAAAGCGTATGGCTCTTTGCTGCTAGTTCTGCGCATTCAGTTTTTAACCGTTCTAACTAATTGAAACAAGAGGTGAGTCCAGTGAGGCACTCGCCACAGTGTTGTTTCACAGAGTAAAGCGTATGGCTCTTAGCTGCTAGATCTGCACTTTCATTTTTTAACCGTGCTACCTAGGTGAAACAAGAGGTTAGTTCAGTGAGGCAATCGCCACTGTGTTGTTTCACAGAGTAAAGTATATGGCTCTTTGCTGCCTGTTCTGGGAATTCAGTTCTTAACCATGCTACCTAAATGAAACAAGAGGTTAGTTCAGTGAGGCACTCGCCACTCTGTTGCTTCACAGAGTGGAGTGTATATCACCTTGCTGCCTGTTCTGCGCATTCAGTTCTTAACCGTGCTACCTAAGTGAAACAAGAGGTTAGTTCAGTGAGGCACTCGCCACAGTGTTGGTTCACAGAGTGGAGTGTATAGCACCTTGCTGCCTGTTCTGCGCATTCAGTTCCTAACAGTGCTTCCTAAAGGAAACAAGAGGTTAGTTCAGTGAGGCTCTGGCCACAGTGTTGTTTCCCAGAGTAAAACGTATGGCTCTTTGCTGCTAGTTCTGCGCTTTCATTTTTTAAACCGTGCTACCTAGGTGAAAGAAGAGGTTAGTTCAGTGAGGCACTCGCCACTGTGTTGTTTCACAGAGGAAAACCTATGGCTCTTTCCTGTTAGTTCTGTGCATTCAGTTTTTAACCGTGCTACTTAAATGAAACAAGAGCTTAGTTCAGTGAGGCACTCGCCACTGTGTTGTTTCACAGAGTAAAGCATATGGCTCTTTGCTGCTTGTTCTGCGCATTCAGTGTTTAACCGTGCTACCTAAATGAAACAGGAGGTTAGTTCCGTCAGTCACTCCCCACTGTGTTGTTTCACAGAATAAAGCGTATGGATCTTTGCTACTAGTTCTGCTCATTTAGTTTTTAACCATGCTACCTAAGTGAAACAAGAGTTTAGTTCAGTGAGGCACTCGCCACAGTGTTACTTCAAAGAGTGGAGTGTATAGCATGTTGCTGCCTGTTCTGCGCATTTAGTTCCTAACAGTGCTTCCTAAATGAAACAAGAGGTTAGTTCAGTGAGGCACTCGCCACTGTGTTGTTTCACAGAGTAAAGTGTATGGCTCGTTGCTGCTAGTTCTGCTCATTCAGTTTTTAACCGTGCTACCTAAGTGAAACAAGAGTTTAGTTCAGTGAGGCACTCGCCACAGTGTTGGTTCACAGAGTGGAGTGTATAGCACCTTGCTGCCCGTTCTGCGCATTCACTTCCTAACATTGCTACCTAAATGAAAGAAGAGGTTAGTGCAATGAGGCATTTGCCACAGTGTTGGTTCACAGAGTGGAGTCTATCGCACGTTGCTGCTATTTCTACGCATTTAGTTCCTAACCCTGCTACCTAAATGAAACAAGATGATAGTTCAATGTGGCACTCGCCAAAGTGTTGCTTCACAGAGTGGAGAGTAGGGCTCTTTGCTTCTAGTTTTGCGCATTCAGTTCCTAACCCTGCTACCTAAATGAAACAAGAGGTTAGTTCAATGAGGCAGTCGGCACAGTGTTCCTTCACAGAGTGGAGTGTAGGGCTCTTTGCTTCTAGTTTTGCGCATTGAGTTCCTAACACTGCTACCTGATGAAACAAGAGGTCAGTTCAATGAGGCCCTCGTCACAGTGTTGTTTCACAGAGTAAAGCGTTTGGCTCTTTGCTGCTAGTTCTGCTCATTCAGTTTTTAACCGTGCTACCGAAGTGAAACAAGAGGTTACTTCAGTGAGGCACTCGCCACAGTGTTGGTTCACTGAGTGGAGTGTGCAGCACCATGCTGCCCGTTCTGAGCATTCAGTTCCTAACATTGCTACCTAAATGAAACAAGAGGTTAGTTCAGTGAGGCACTCGCCACTGTGTTCTTTCACAGAGTAAAGCATATGGCTCTTTGCTGCTAGTTTTGCGCATTCAGGTTTTAACCGTGCTACCTAAATGAAACAAGAGGATAGTTCAATGAGGCACTCGCCACAGTGTTTTTTCACAGAGTAAAGCGTATGGCTCTTTGCTGCTAGTTCTGCACTTTCATTTTTTAACCGTGCTACCTAGGTGAAACAAGAGGTTAGTTCAGTGAGGCACTCGCCACAGTGTTGTTTCACAGAGGAAAGCCTATGGCTCTTTCCTGTTAGTTCTGTGCATTCAGTTTTTAACCGTGCTACCTAAATGAAACAAGAGCTTAGTTCAGTGAGGCACTCGCCACTGTGTTGGTTCACAGAGTAAAGCGTATGGCTCTTTGCTGCTTGTTCTGCGCATTCAGTGTTTAACCGTGCTACCTAAATGAAACAAGAGGTTAGTTCAGTGAGGCACTGGCCACAGTGTTGTTTCCCAGAGTAAAACGTATGGCTCTTTGCTGCAAGTTCTGCGCTTTCATTTTTTAACCGTGCTACCTAGGTGAAAGAAGAGGTTAGTTCAGTGAGGCACTCGCCACAGTGTTGGTTCACAGAGTGGAGTGTATAGCACCTTGCTGCCCGTCCTGCGCATTCACTTCCTAACATTGCTACCTAAATGAAACAAGAGGTTAGTTCAATGAGGCATTTGCCACAGTGTTGGCTCACAGAGTGGAGTCTATCGCACGTTGCTGCTATTTCTACGCATTCAGTTCCTAACCCTGCTACCTAAATGAAACAAGATGATAGCTTAATGAGGCAGTCGGCACAGTGTTCCTTCACAGAGTGGAGTGTAGGGCTCTTTGCTTCTAGTTTTGCGCATTGAGTTCCTAACACTGCTACCTGATGAAACAAGAGGTCAGTTCAATGAGGCCCTCGTCACAGTGTTGTTTCACAGAGTACAGCGTATGGCTCTTTGCTGCTGGTTCTGCTCATTCAGTTTTTAACCGTGCTACCGAAGTGAAACAAGAGGTTACTTCAGTGAGGATCTCGCCACAGTGTTGGTTCACTGAGTGGAGTGTACAGCACCATGCTGCCCGTTCTGCGCATTCAGTTCCTAACATTGCTACGTAAATGAAACAAGAGGTTACTTCAGTGAGGCACTCGCCACAGTGTTGTTTCACAGAGTAAAGCGTATGGCTCTTTGCTGCTAGTTCTGTGCATTCAGGTTTTAACCGTGCTGCCTAAATGAAAGACGAGGTTAGTTCAATGAGGCACTCGCCACTGTGTTGTTTCACAGAGTAAAGCATATGGCTCTTTGCTACTAGTTCTGCGCTTTAATTTTTTAACCGTGCTACCTAGGTGAAACAAGAGTTTAGTTCAATGAGGCACTCGCCACTGTGTTGTTACACAGAGTAAAGCGTATGGCTCTTTGCTGCTAGTTCTGTGCATTCAGGTTTTAACCGTGCTGCCTAAATGAAACAAGAAGTTAGTTCAATGAGGCACTCGCCACTGTGTTGTTTCACAGAGTAAAGCGTATGGCTCTTTGCTGCTTGTTCTGTGTGTTCAGTTTTTAACCGTGCTACCTAGGTGAAACAAGAGGTTAGTTCAGTGAGGCACTCGCCACTGTGTTGTTTCACAGAGTAAAGCGTATGGCTCTTTGCTGCCTGTTCTGGGAATTCAGTTATTAACCATGCTACCTAAATGAAACAAGAGGTTAGTTCAGTGAGGCACTCGCCACTCTGTTGCTTCACAGAGTGGAGTGTATATCACCATGCTGCCCGTTCTGCGCATTCAGTTCCTAACATTGCTACGTAAATGAAACAAGAGGTTACTTCAGTGAGGCACTCGCCACAGTGTTGTTTCACAGAGTAAAGCGTATGGCTCTTTGCTGCTAGTTCTGTGCATTCAGGTTTTAACCGTGCTGCCTAAATGAAAGACGAGGTTAGTTCAATGAGGCACTCGCCACTGTGTTGTTTCACAGAGTAAAGCATATGGCTCTTTGCTACTAGTTCTGCGCTTTAATTTTTTAACCGTGCTACCTAGGTGAAACAAGAGGTTAGTTCAATGAGGCACTCGCCACTGTGTTGTTACACAGAGTAAAGTGTATGGCTCTTTGCTGCTAGTTCTGCGCATTCAGGTTTTAACCGTGCTACTTAAGTGAAACAAGAGGTTAGTTCAGTGAGGCACTCGCCACTGTGTTGTTTCACAGAGTAAAGCGTATGGTTCTTTGCTGCTAGTTCTGCGCATTCAGTTTTTAACCGTGCTAAGTAAGTGAAACAAGAGGTTAGTCCAGTGAGGCACTCCCCACATTGTTGTTTCACAGAGGAAAGTCTATGGCTCTTTCCTGTTAGTTCTGTGCATTCAGTTTTTAACCGTGCTACCTAAATGAAACAAGAGGTTAGTTCAGTGAGGCACTCGCCACTGTGTTGTTTCACAGAGTGGAGTGTATAGCACCTTGCTGCCTGTTCTGCGCATTCAGTTCCTAACAGTGCTTCCTAAAGGAAACAAGAGGTTAGTTCAATGAGGCAGTCGGCACAGTGTTCCTTCACAGAGTGGAGTGTAGGGCTCTTTGCTTCTAGTTTTGCGCATTGAGTTCCTAACACTGCTACCTGATGAAACAAGAGGTCAGTTCAATGAGGCCCTCGTCACAGTGTTGTTTCACAGAGTAAAGCGTATGGCTCTTTGCTGCTAGTTCTGCTCATTCAGTTTTTAACCGTGCTACCGAAGTGAAACAAGAGGTTACTTCAGTGATGCACTCGCCACAGTGTTGATTCACAGAGCGGAGTGTATGGCACCATGCTGCCCGTTCTGTGCATTCAGTTCCTAACATTGCTACCTAAATGAAACAAGAGGTTAGTTCAATGAGGCAGTCGGCACAGTGTTCCTTCACAGAGTGGAGTGTATGGCTCTTTGCTTCTAGTTTTGCGCATTCAGTTCCTAACACTGCTACCTGAGTGAAACAAGAGGTCAGTTCAATGAGGCCCTCGTCACAGTGTTGTTTCACAGAGTAAAGCGTTTGGCTCTTTGCTGCTAGTTCTGCTCATTCAGTTTTTAACCGTGCTACCGAAGTGAAACAAGAGGTTACTTCAGTGAGGCACTCGCCACAGTGTTGGTTCACTGAGTGGAGTGTGCAGCACCATGCTGCCCGTTCTGAGCATTCAGTTCCTAACATTGCTACCTAAATGAAACAAGAGGTTAGTTCAGTGAGGCACTCGCCACTGTGTTCTTTCACAGAGTAAAGCATATGGCTCTATGCTGCTAGTTCTGCGCATTCTGTTTTTAACCGTGCTACCTAAATGAAACAAGAGGATAGTTCAATGAGGCACTCGCCACTGTGTTTTTTCACAGAGTAAAGCGTATGGCTCTTTGCTACTAATTCTGCACTTTCATTTTTTAACCGTGCTACCTAAGTGAAACAAGAGGTTAGTTCAGTGAGGCACTCGCCACAGTGTTGTTTCACAGAGGAAAGCCTATGGCTCTTTCCTGTTAGTTCTGTGCATTCAGTTTTTAACCGTGCTACATAAATGAAACAAGAGCTTAGTTCAGTTAGGCACTCGCTACTCTGTTGTTTCACAGAGTAAAGCATATGCTCTTTGCTGTTTGTTCTGCGCATTCAGTTTTTAACCATGCTACCTAAATGAAAAAAGAGTTTAGTTCCGTGAGTCACTCCCACTGTGTTGTTTCACAGAGTAAAGCGTATGGCTCTTTGCTGCTAGTTCTGCGCATTCAGTTTTTAACCGTGCTAACTAATTGAAACAAAAGGTGAGTCCAGTGAGGCACTCGCCACAGTGTTGTTTCACAGAGTAAAGCGTATGGCTCTTAGCTGCTAGATCTGCACTTTCATTTTTTAACCGTGATACCTAGGTGAAACAAGAGGTTAGTTCAGTGAGGCAATCGCCACTGTGTTGTTTCACAGAGTAAAGTATATGGCTCTTTGCTGCCTGTTCTGGGAATTCAGTTCTTAACCATGCTACCTAAATGAAACAAGAGGTTAGTTCAATGAGGCACTCGCCACACTGTTGCTTCACAGAGTGGAGTGTATATCACCTTGCTGCCTGTTCTGCGCATTCAGTTCTTAACCGTGCTACCGAAGTGAAACAAGAGGTTAGTTCAGTGAGGCACTCGCCACAGTGTTGGTTCACAGAGTGGAGTGTATAGCACCTTGCTGCCTGTTCAGCGCATTCAGTTCCTAACAGTGCTACCTAAGTGAAACAAGAGGTTAGTTCAGTGAGGCACTCGCCACAGTGTTGTTTCCCAGAGTAAAACGTATGGCTCTTTGCTGATAGTTCTGCGCATTCAGGTTTTAACCGTGCTGCCTAAATGAAACAAGAAGTTAGTTCAATGAGGCACTCGCCACTGTGTTGTTTCACAGAGTAAATCGTATGGCTCTTTGCTGCTAGTTCTGCGCTTTCATTTTTTAACCGTGCTACCTAGGTGAAACAAGAGGTTAGTTCAGTGAGGCACTCGCCACTGTGTTGTTTCACAGAGGAAAGCCTATTGCTCTTTCCTGTTAGTTCTGTGCATTCAGTTTTTAACCGTGCTACCTAAATGAAACAAGAGCTTAGTTCAGTGAGGCACTCGCCACTGTGTTGTTTCACAGAGTAAAGCGTATGGCTCTTTGCTGCTTGTTCTGTGCATTCAGTGTTTAACCGTGCTACCTAAATGAAACAAGAGGTTAGTTCCGTGAGTCACTCCCCACTGTGTTGTTTCACAGAGTAAAGCGTATGGCTCTTTGCTGCTAGTTCTGCTCATTCAATTTTTAACCGTGCTACCTGAGTGAAACAAGTGGTTAGTTCAGTGAGGCACTCCCCACACTGTTGGTTCCCAGAGTGGAGTGTATAGCACGTTGCTGCCCTTTCTGCGCATTCATTTCCTAACATTGCTACCTAAATGAAACAAGAGGTTAGTTCGATGAGGCACTTGCCACAATTTTAGTTCACAGAGTGAAGTATATAGCACGTTGCTGCTATTTCTGCGTTCAGTTCCTAACCGTGCTACCTAAATGACGCAAGGGTTTAGTTCAATGAGGCATTTGCCATGTTGGTTCACAGAGTGGAGTCTATCGCACATTTCTGCTATTTCTACGCATTCAGCTCCTAACCCTGCTATCTACAAGAAACAAGAGGTTAGTTCAATGAGGCACTCGGCACAGTGTTGCTTCACAGAGTGGAGTGTAGGGCTCTTTGTTTCTAGTTTTGCGCATTCAGTTCCTAGCCCTGCTTCCTAAATGAAACAAGAGGTTAGTTCAGTGAGACACTCGCCACTGTGTTGTTTCACAGAGGAAAGCGTATGGATCTTTGCTGCTAGTTCTGCTCATTTAGTTTTTAACCGTGCTACCTAAGTGAAACAAGAGTTTAGTTCAGTGAGGCACTCGCCACAGTGTTACTTCAAAGAGTGGAGTGTATAGCACGTTGCTGCCTGTTCTGCGCATTTAGTTCCTAGCAGTGCTTCCTAAATGAAACAAGAGGTTAGTTCAGTGAGGCACTCGCCACTGTGTTGTTTCACAGAGTAAAGCGTATGGCTCTTTGCTGCTAGTTCTGCGCATTCAGTTTTTAACCGTGCTACTTAAGTGAAACAAGAGGTTAGTCCAGTGAGGCACTCGCCACAGTGTTGTTTCACAGAGTAAAGCGTATGGCTCTTTGCTGCTAGTTCTGTGCTTTAATTTTTTAACCGTTCTACCTAAATGAAACAAGAGGTTAGTTCAATGAGGCACTCGCCACTGTGTTGTTTCACAGAGTAAAGCGTATGGCTCTTTGCTGCTAGTTCTGCGCATTCAGTAGTTAACCGTGCTACTTAAGTGAAACAAGAGGTTAGTCCAGTGAGGCACTCGCCACAGTGTTGTTTTACAGAGTAAAGGGTATGGCTCTTTGCTGCTAGTTCTGCGCATTCAGTTTTTAACCGTGCTAAGTGAAACAAGAGGTTAGTCCAGTGAGGCACTCGCCACAGTGTTGTTTCACAGAGTAAAGCGTATGGCTCTTTGCTGCTAGTTCTGCACTTTCATTTTTTAACCGTGCTACCTAGGTGAAACAAGAGGTTAGTTCAGTGAGGCAATCGCCACTGTGTTGTTTCACAGAGTAAAGCATATGGCTCTTTGCTTCCTGTTCTGGGAATTCAGTTCTTAACCATGCTACCTAAATGAAACAAGAGGTTAGTTCAATGAGGCACTCGGCACAGTGTTCCTTCAGAAAGTTGAGTGTAGAGCTCTTTGCTTCTAGTTTTGCGCATTCAGTTCCTAACACTGCTACCTGAATGAAACAAGAGGTTAGTCCAGTGAGGCACTCGTCACAGTGTTGCTTCACAGAGTGGAGGATGTCGCACTTTGCTGCCTGTTCTTCGCATTCAGTTCTTAACGGCGCTATCTAAATGAAACAAGAGGTTTGTTCAAAGAGGCACTGGCCACAGTGTTGGTTCACAGAGTGGAGGGTATAGCACGTTGCTGACTGTTCTGCACTCAGTTCCTAACAGTGCTTCCTAAATGAAACAAGAGGTTAGTTCAGTGAGGCACTAGCCACTGTGTTGTTTCACAGAGTAAAGCGTATGGCTCTTTGCTGCTAGTTCTGCGCATTCAGGTTTTAACCGTGCTACCGAAGTGAAACAAGAGTTTAGTTCAGTGAGGCACTCGCCACAGTGTTGATTCACAGAGCGGAGTGTATGGCACCATGCTGCCCGTTCTGTGCATTCAGTTCCTAACATTGCTACCTAAATGAAACAAGAGGTTAGTTCAGTGAGGCACTCGCCACAGTGTTGGATCACAGAGTAAAACGTATGGCTCTTTGCTTCTAGTTCTGGGCATTCAGGTGTTAACCGTGCTACCTAAATGAAAGAAGAGGTTAGTTCAGTGAGGCACTGTCCACTGTGTTGTTTCACAGAGTAAAGCATATGGCTCTTTGCTGCTAGTTCTGCGCTTTAATTTTTTAAACGTGCTACCTAAATGAAACAAGAGGTTAGTTCAATGAGGCACTCGCCACTGTGTTGTTTCACAGAGTAAAGCGTATGGCTCTTTGCTGCTAGTTCTGCCCATTCAGTTTTTAACCGTGCTACTTAAGTGAAACAAGAGGTTAGTCCAGTGAGGCACTCGCCACAGTGTTGTTTCACAGAGTAAAGCGTATGGCTCTTTGCTGCTAGTTCTGGGCATTCAGTTTTTAACCGTGCTACTTAAGTGAAACAAGAGGTTAGTCCAGTGAGGCACTCGCCACAGTGTTGTTTCACAGAGTAAAGCGTATGGCTCTTTGCTGCTAGTTCTGCGCATTCAGTTTTTAACCGTGCTAAGTGAAACAAGAGGTTAGTCCAGTGAGGCACTCGCCACAGTGTTGTTTCACAGAGTAAAGCGTATGGCACTTTGCTGCTAGTTCTGCGCTTTAATTTTTTAACCGTGCTACCTAGGTGAAACAAGAGGTTAGTTCAGTGAGGCACTCGCCACTGTGTTGTTTCACAGAGTAAAGCGTATGGCTCTTTGCTGCTTGTTCTGTGTGTTCAGTTTTTAACCGTGCTACCTAAATGAAACATGAGGTTAGTTGAATGAGGCACTCGCCACTGTGTTGTTTCACAGAGTAAAGTGTATGGCTCTTTGCTGCTAGTTCTGCGCATTCAGGTTTTAACCGTGCTACTTAAGTGAAACAAGAGGTTAGTTCAGTGAGGCACTCGCCACTGTGTTGTTTCACAGAGTAAAGCGTATGGTTCTTTGCTGCTAGTTCTGCGCATTCAGTTTTTAACCGTGCTAAGTAAGTGAAACAAGAGGTTAGTCCAGTGAGGCACTCCCCACATTGTTGTTTCACAGAGGAAAGTCTATGGCTCTTTCCTGTTAGTTCTGTGCATTCAGTTTTTAACCGTGCTACCTAAATGAAACAAGAGGTTAGTTCAGTGAGGCACTCGCCACTGTGTTGTTTCACAGAGTGGAGTGTATAGCACCTTGCTGCCTGTTCTGCGCATTCAGTTCCTAACAGTGCTTCCTAAAGGAAACAAGAGGTTAGTTCAGTGAGGCTCTGGCCACAGTGTTGTTTCCCAGAGTAAAACGTATGGCTCTTTGCTGCTAGTTCTGCGCTTTCATTTTTTAACCGTGCTACCTAGGTGAAAGAAGAGGTTAGTTCAGTGAGGCACTCGCCACTGTGTTGTTTCACAGAGGAAAACCTATGGCTCTTTCCTGTTAGTTCTGTGCATTCAGTTTTTAACCGTGCTACTTAAATGAAACAAGAGCTTAGTTCAGTGAGGCACTCGCCACTGTGTTGTTTCACAGAGTAAAGCATATGGCTCTTTGCTGCTTGTTCTGCGCATTCAGTGTTTAACCGTGCTACCTAAATGAAACAGGAGGTTAGTTCCGTGAGTCACTCCCCACTGTGTTGTTTCACAGAATAAAGCGTATGGATCTTTGCTACTAGTTCTGCTCATTTAGTTTTTAACCATGCTACCTAAGTGAAACAAGAGTTTAGTTCAGTGAGGCACTCGCCACAGTGTTACTTCAAAGAGTGGAGTGTATAGCACGTTGCTGCCTGTTCTGCGCATTTAGTTCCTAACAGTGCTTCCTAAATGAAACAAGAGGTTAGTTCAGTGAGGCACTCGCCACTGTGTTGTTTCACAGAGTAAAGTGTATGGCTCGTTGCTGCTAGTTCTGCTCATTCAGTTTTTAACCGTGCTACCTAAGTGAAACAAGAGTTTAGTTCAATGAGGCACTCGCCACAGTGTTGGTTCACAGAGTGGAGTGTATAGCACCTTGCTGCCCGTTCTGCGCATTCACTTCCTAACATTGCTACCTAAATGAAAGAAGAGGTTAGTGCAGTGAGGCATTTGCCACAGTGTTGGTTCACAGAGTGGAGTCTATCGCACGTTGCTGCTATTTCTACGCATTCAGTTCCTAACCCTGTTACCTAAATGAAACAAGATGATAGCTCAATGTGGCACTCGCCAAAGTGTTGCTTCACAGAGTGGAGAGTAGGGCTCTTTGCTTCTAGTTTTGCGCATTCAGTTCCTAACCCTGCTACCTAAATGAAACAAGAGGTTAGTTCCATGAGGCAGTCGGCACAGTGTTCCTTCACAGAGTGGAGTGTAGGGCTCTTTGCTTCTAGTTTTGCGCATTGAGTTCCTAACACTGCTACCTGATGAAACAAGAGGTCAGTTCAATGAGGCCCTCGTCACAGTGTTGTTTCACAGAGTAAAGCGTATGGCTCTTTGCTGCTAGTTCTGCTCATTCAGTTTTTAACCGTGCTACCGAAGTGAAACAAGAGGTTACTTCAGTGATGCACTCGCCACAGTGTTGATTCACAGAGCGGAGTGTATGGCACCATGCTGCCCGTTCTGTGCATTCAGTTCCTAACATTGCTACCTAAATGAAACAAGAGGTTAGTTCAATGAGGCAGTCGGCACAGTGTTCCTTCACAGAGTGGAGTGTATGGCTCTTTGCTTCTAGTTTTGCGCATTCAGTTCCTAACACTGCTACCTGAGTGAAACAAGAGGTCAGTTCAATGAGGCCCTCGTCACAGTGTTGTTTCACAGAGTAAAGCGTTTGGCTCTTTGCTGCTAGTTCTGCTCATTCAGTTTTTAACCGTGCTACCGAAGTGAAACAAGAGGTTACTTCAGTGAGGCACTCGCCACAGTGTTGGTTCACTGAGTGGAGTGTGCAGCACCATGCTGCCCGTTCTGAGCATTCAGTTCC
Organism: Paguma larvata; assembly: GCA_030068075.1. Taxonomy (NCBI): domain Eukaryota; kingdom Metazoa; phylum Chordata; class Mammalia; order Carnivora; family Viverridae; genus Paguma; species Paguma larvata. Next base: position 27,997 of record JAINVK010000704.1, on the reverse strand, counting down.
TAACATTGCTACCTAAATGAAACAAGAGGTTAGTTCAGTGAGGCACTCGCCACTGTGTTCTTTCACAGAGTAAAGCATATGGCTCTATGCTGCTAGTTCTGCGCATTCTGTTTTTAACCGTGCTACCTAAATGAAACAAGAGGATAGTTCAATGAGGCACTCGCCACTGTGTTTTTTCACAGAGTAAAGCGTATGGCTCTTTGCTACTAATTCTGCACGTTCATTTTTTAACCGTGCTACCTAAGTGAAACAAGAGGTTAGTTCAGTGAGGCACTCGCCACAGTGTTGTTTCACAGAGGAAAGCCTATGGCTCTTTCCTGTTAGTTCTGTGCATTTAGTTTTTAACCGTGCTACATAAATGAAACAAGAGCTTAGTTCAGTTAGGCACTCGCTACTCTGTTGTTTCACAGAGTAAAGCATATGCTCTTTGCTGTTTGTTCTGCGCATTCAGTTTTTAACCATGCTACCTAAATGAAAAAAGAGTTTAGTTCCGTGAGTCACTCCCACTGTGTTGTTTCACAGAGTAAAGCGTATGGCTCTTTGCTGCTAGTTCTGCGCATTCAGTTTTTAACCGTGCTAACTAATTGAAACAAGAGGTGAGTCCAGTGAGGCACTCGCCACAGTGTTGTTTCACAGAGTAAAGCGTATGGCTCTTAGCTGCTAGATCTGCACTTTCATTTTTTAACCGTGATACCTAGGTGAAACAAGAGGTTAGTTCAGTGAGGCAATCGCCACTGTGTTGTTTCACAGAGTAAAGTATATGGCTCTTTGCTGCCTGTTCTGGGAATTCAGTTCTTAACCATGCTACCTAAATGAAACAAGAGGTTAGTTCAATGAGGCACTCGCCACACTGTTGCTTCACAGAGTGGAGTGTATATCACCTTGCTGCCTGTTCTGCGCATTCAGTTCTTAACCGTGCTACCGAAGTGAAACAAGAGGTTAGTTCAGTGAGGCACTCGCCACAGTGTTGGTTCACAGAGTGGAGTGTATAGCACCTTGCTGCCTGTTCAGCGCATTCAGTTCCTAACAGTGCTACCTAAGTGAAACAAGAGGTTAGTTCAGTGAGGCACTCGCCACAGTGTTGTTTCCCAGAGTAAAACGTATGGCTCTTTGCTGATAGTTCTGCGCATTCAGGTTTTAACCGTGCTGCCTAAATGAAACAAGAAGTTAGTTCAATGAGGCACTCGCCACTGTGTTGTTTCACAGAGTAAATCGTATGGCTCTTTGCTGCTAGTTCTGCGCTTTCATTTTTTAACCGTGCTACCTAGGTGAAACAAGAGGTTAGTTCAGTGAGGCACTCGCCACTGTGTTGTTTCACAGAGGAAAGCCTATTGCTCTTTCCTGTTAGTTCTGTGCATTCAGTTTTTAACCGTGCTACCTAAATGAAACAAGAGCTTAGTTCAGTGAGGCACTCGCCACTGTGTTGTTTCACAGAGTAAAGCGTATGGCTCTTTGCTGCTTGTTCTGTGCATTCAGTGTTTAACCGTGCTACCTAAATGAAACAAGAGGTTAGTTCCGTGAGTCACTCCCCACTGTGTTGTTTCACAGAGTAAAGCGTATGGCTCTTTGCTGCTAGTTCTGCTCATTCAATTTTTAACCGTGCTACCTAAGTGAAACAAGTGGTTAGTTCAGTGAGGCACTCCCCACACTGTTGGTTCCCAGAGTGGAGTGTATAGCACGTTGCTGCCCTTTCTGCGCATTCATTTCCTAACATTGCTACCTAAATGAAACAAGAGGTTAGTTCGATGAGGCACTTGCCACAATTTTAGTTCACAGAGTGAAGTATATAGCACGTTGCTGCTATTTCTGCGTTCAGTTCCTAACCGTGCTACCTAAATGACGCAAGGGTTTAGTTCAATGAGGCATTTGCCATGTTGGTTCACAGAGTGGAGTCTATCGCACATTTCTGCTATTTCTACGCATTCAGTTCCTAACCCTGCTATCTACAAGAAACAAGAGGTTAGTTCAATGAGGCACTCGGCACAGTGTTGCTTCACAGAGTGGAGTGTAGGGCTCTTTGTTTCTAGTTTTGCGCATTCAGTTCCTAGCCCTGCTTCCTAAATGAAACAAGAGGTTAGTTCAGTGAGACACTCGCCACTGTGTTGTTTCACAGAGGAAAGCGTATGGATCTTTGCTGCTAGTTCTGCTCATTTAGTTTTTAACCGTGCTACCTAAGTGAAACAAGAGTTTAGTTCAGTGAGGCACTCGCCACAGTGTTACTTCAAAGAGTGGAGTGTATAGCACGTTGCTGCCTGTTCTGCGCATTTAGTTCCTAGCAGTGCTTCCTAAATGAAACAAGAGGTTAGTTCAGTGAGGCACTCGCCACTGTGTTGTTTCACAGAGTAAAGCGTATGGCTCTTTGCTGCTAGTTCTGCGCATTCAGTTTTTAACCGTGCTACTTAAGTGAAACAAGAGGTTAGTCCAGTGAGGCACTCGCCACAGTGTTGTTTCACAGAGTAAAGCGTATGGCTCTTTGCTGCTAGTTCTGCACTTTCATTTTTTAACCGTGCTACCTAGGTGAAACAAGAGGTTAGTTCAGTGAGGCAATCGCCACTGTGTTGTTTCACAGAGTAAAGCATATGGCTCTTTGCTTCCTGTTCTGGGAATTCAGTTCTTAACCATGCTACCTAAATGAAACAAGAGGTTAGTTCAATGAGGCACTCGGCACAGTGTTCCTTCAGAAAGTTGAGTGTAGAGCTCTTTGCTTCTAGTTTTGCGCATTCAGTTCCTAACACTGCTACCTGAATGAAACAAGAGGTTAGTCCAGTGAGGCACTCGTCACAGTGTTGCTTCACAGAGTGGAGGATGTCGCACTTTGCTGCCTGTTCTTCGCATTCAGTTCTTAACGGCGCTATCTAAATGAAACAAGAGGTTTGTTCAAAGAGGCACTGGCCACAGTGTTGGTTCACAGAGTGGAGGGTATAGCACGTTGCTGACTGTTCTGCACTCAGTTCCTAACAGTGCTTCCTAAATGAAACAAGAGGTTAGTTCAGTGAGGCACTAGCCACTGTGTTGTTTCACAGAGTAAAGCGTATGGCTCTTTGCTGCTAGTTCTGCGCATTCAGGTTTTAACCGTGCTACCGAAGTGAAACAAGAGTTTAGTTCAGTGAGGCACTCGCCACAGTGTTGATTCACAGAGCGGAGTGTATGGCACCATGCTGCCCGTTCTGTGCATTCAGTTCCTAACATTGCTACCTAAATGAAACAAGAGGTTAGTTCAGTGAGGCACTCGCCACAGTGTTGGATCACAGAGTAAAACGTATGGCTCTTTGCTTCTAGTTCTGGGCATTCAGGTGTTAACCGTGCTACCTAAATGAAAGAAGAGGTTAGTTCAGTGAGGCACTGTCCACTGTGTTGTTTCACAGAGTAAAGCATATGGCTCTTTGCTGCTAGTTCTGCGCTTTAATTTTTTAAACGTGCTACCTAAATGAAACAAGAGGTTAGTTCAATGAGGCACTCGCCACTGTGTTGTTTCACAGAGTAAAGCGTATGGCTCTTTGCTGCTAGTTCTGCCCATTCAGTTTTTAACCGTGCTACTTAAGTGAAACAAGAGGTTAGTCCAGTGAGGCACTCGCCACAGTGTTGTTTCACAGAGTAAAGCGTATGGCTCTTTGCTGCTAGTTCTGGGCATTCAGTTTTTAACCGTGCTACTTAAGTGAAACAAGAGGTTAGTCCAGTGAGGCACTCGCCACAGTGTTGTTTCACAGAGTAAAGCGTATGGCTCTTTGCTGCTAGTTCTGCGCATTCAGTTTTTAACCGTGCTAAGTGAAACAAGAGGTTAGTCCAGTGAGGCACTCGCCACAGTGTTGTTTCACAGAGTAAAGCGTATGGTACTTTGCTGCTAGTTCTGCGCTTTAATTTTTTAACCGTGCTACCTAGGTGAAACAAGAGGTTAGTTCAGTGAGGCACTCGCCACTGTGTTGTTTCACAGAGTAAAGCGTATGGCTCTTTGCTGCTTGTTCTGTGTGTTCAGTTTTTAACCGTGCTACCTAAATGAAACATGAGGTTAGTTGAATGAGGCACTCGCCACTGTGTTGTTTCACAGAGTAAAGTGTATGGCTCTTTGCTGCTAGTTCTGCGCATTCAGGTTTTAACCGTGCTACTTAAGTGAAACAAGAGGTTAGTTCAGTGAGGCACTCGCCACTGTGTTGTTTCACAGAGTAAAGCGTATGGTTCTTTGCTGCTAGTTCTGCGCATTCAGTTTTTAACCGTGCTAAGTAAGTGAAACAAGAGGTTAGTCCAGTGAGGCACTCCCCACATTGTTGTTTCACAGAGGAAAGTCTATGGCTCTTTCCTGTTAGTTCTGTGCATTCAGTTTTTAACCGTGCTACCTAAATGAAACAAGAGGTTAGTTCAGTGAGGCACTCGCCACTGTGTTGTTTCACAGAGTGGAGTGTATAGCACCTTGCTGCCTGTTCTGCGCATTCAGTTCCTAACAGTGCTTCCTAAAGGAAACAAGAGGTTAGTTCAGTGAGGCTCTGGCCACAGTGTTGTTTCCCAGAGTAAAACGTATGGCTCTTTGCTGCTAGTTCTGCGCTTTCATTTTTTAACCGTGCTACCTAGGTGAAAGAAGAGGTTAGTTCAGTGAGGCACTCGCCACTGTGTTGTTTCACAGAGGAAAACCTATGGCTCTTTCCTGTTAGTTCTGTGCATTCAGTTTTTAACCGTGCTACTTAAATGAAACAAGAGCTTAGTTCAGTGAGGCACTCGCCACTGTGTTGTTTCACAGAGTAAAGCATATGGCTCTTTGCTGCTTGTTCTGCGCATTCAGTGTTTAACCGTGCTACCTAAATGAAACAGGAGGTTAGTTCCGTGAGTCACTCCCCACTGTGTTGTTTCACAGAATAAAGCGTATGGATCTTTGCTACTAGTTCTGCTCATTTAGTTTTTAACCATGCTACCTAAGTGAAACAAGAGTTTAGTTCAGTGAGGCACTCGCCACAGTGTTACTTCAAAGAGTGGAGTGTATAGCACGTTGCTGCCTGTTCTGCGCATTTAGTTCCTAACAGTGCTTCCTAAATGAAACAAGAGGTTAGTTCAGTGAGGCACTCGCCACTGTGTTGTTTCACAGAGTAAAGTGTATGGCTCGTTGCTGCTAGTTCTGCTCATTCAGTTTTTAACCGTGCTACCTAAGTGAAACAAGAGTTTAGTTCAATGAGGCACTCGCCACAGTGTTGGTTCACAGAGTGGAGTGTATAGCACCTTGCTGCCCGTTCTGCGCATTCACTTCCTAACATTGCTACCTAAATGAAAGAAGAGGTTAGTGCAGTGAGGCATTTGCCACAGTGTTGGTTCACAGAGTGGAGTCTATCGCACGTTGCTGCTATTTCTACGCATTCAGTTCCTAACCCTGTTACCTAAATGAAACAAGATGATAGCTCAATGTGGCACTCGCCAAAGTGTTGCTTCACAGAGTGGAGAGTAGGGCTCTTTGCTTCTAGTTTTGCGCATTCAGTTCCTAACCCTGCTACCTAAATGAAACAAGAGGTTAGTTCCATGAGGCAGTCGGCACAGTGTTCCTTCACAGAGTGGAGTGTAGGGCTCTTTGCTTCTAGTTTTGCGCATTGAGTTCCTAACACTGCTACCTGATGAAACAAGAGGTCAGTTCAATGAGGCCCTCGTCACAGTGTTGTTTCACAGAGTAAAGCGTATGGCTCTTTGCTGCTAGTTCTGCTCATTCAGTTTTTAACCGTGCTACCGAAGTGAAACAAGAGGTTACTTCAGTGATGCACTCGCCACAGTGTTGATTCACAGAGCGGAGTGTATGGCACCATGCTGCCCGTTCTGTGCATTCAGTTCCTAACATTGCTACCTAAATGAAACAAGAGGTTAGTTCAATGAGGCAGTCGGCACAGTGTTCCTTCACAGAGTGGAGTGTATGGCTCTTTGCTTCTAGTTTTGCGCATTCAGTTCCTAACACTGCTACCTGAGTGAAACAAGAGGTCAGTTCAATGAGGCCCTCGTCACAGTGTTGTTTCACAGAGTAAAGCGTTTGGCTCTTTGCTGCTAGTTCTGCTCATTCAGTTTTTAACCGTGCTACCGAACTGAAACAAGAGGTTACTTCAGTGAGGCACTCGCCACAGTGTTGGTTCACTGAGTGGAGTGTACAGCACCATGCTGCCCGTTCTGCGCATTCAGTTCCTAACATTGCTACCTAAGTGAAACAAGAGGTTACTTCAGTGAGGCACTCGCCACTGTGTTGTTTCACAGAGTAAAGCGTATGGCTCTTTGCTGCTTGTTCTGTGTGTTCAGTTTTTAACCGTGCTACCTAAATGAAACATGAGGTTAGTTGAATGAGGCACTCGCCACTGTGTTGTTTCACAGAGTAAAGTGTATGGCTCTTTGCTGCTAGTTCTGCGCATTCAGGTTTTAACCGTGCTACTTAAGTGAAACAAGAGGTTAGTTCAGTGAGGCACTCGCCACTGTGTTGTTTCACAGAGTAAAGCGTATGGTTCTTTGCTGCTAGTTCTGCGCATTCAGTTTTTAACCGTGCTAAGTAAGTGAAACAAGAGGTTAGTCCAGTGAGGCACTCCCCACATTGTTGTTTCACAGAGGAAAGTCTATGGCTCTTTCCTGTTAGTTCTGTGCATTCAGTTTTTAACCGTGCTACCTAAATGAAACAAGAGGTTAGTTCAGTGAGGCACTCGCCACTGTGTTGTTTCACAGAGTGGAGTGTATAGCACCTTGCTGCCTGTTCTGCGCATTCAGTTCCTAACAGTGCTTCCTAAAGGAAACAAGAGGTTAGTTCAGTGAGGCTCTGGCCACAGTGTTGTTTCCCAGAGTAAAACGTATGGCTCTTTGCTGCTAGTTCTGCGCTTTCATTTTTTAACCGTGCTACCTAGGTGAAAGAAGAGGTTAGTTCAGTGAGGCACTCGCCACTGTGTTGTTTCACAGAGGAAAACCTATGGCTCTTTCCTGTTAGTTCTGTGCATTCAGTTTTTAACCGTGCTACTTAAATGAAACAAGAGCTTAGTTCAGTGAGGCACTCGCCACTGTGTTGTTTCACAGAGTAAAGCATATGGCTCTTTGCTGCTTGTTCTGCGCATTCAGTGTTTAACCGTGCTACCTAAATGAAACAGGAGGTTAGTTCCGTGAGTCACTCCCCACTGTGTTGTTTCACAGAATAAAGCGTATGGATCTTTGCTACTAGTTCTGCTCATTTAGTTTTTAACCATGCTACCTAAGTGAAACAAGAGTTTAGTTCAGTGAGGCACTCGCCACAGTGTTACTTCAAAGAGTGGAGTGTATAGCACGTTGCTGCCTGTTCTGCGCATTTAGTTCCTAACAGTGCTTCCTAAATGAAACAAGAGGTTAGTTCAGTGAGGCACTCGCCACTGTGTTGTTTCACAGAGTAAAGTGTATGGCTCGTTGCTGCTAGTTCTGCTCATTCAGTTTTTAACCGTGCTACCTAAGTGAAACAAGAGTTTAGTTCAATGAGGCACTCGCCACAGTGTTGGTTCACAGAGTGGAGTGTATAGCACCTTGCTGCCCGTTCTGCGCATTCACTTCCTAACATTGCTACCTAAATGAAAGAAGAGGTTAGTGCAGTGAGGCATTTGCCACAGTGTTGGTTCACAGAGTGGAGTCTATCGCACGTTGCTGCTATTTCTACGCATTCAGTTCCTAACCCTGTTACCTAAATGAAACAAGATGATAGCTCAATGTGGCACTCGCCAAAGTGTTGCTTCACAGAGTGGAGAGTAGGGCTCTTTGCTTCTAGTTTTGCGCATTCAGTTCCTAACCCTGCTACCTAAATGAAACAAGAGGTTAGTTCCATGAGGCAGTCGGCACAGTGTTCCTTCACAGAGTGGAGTGTAGGGCTCTTTGCTTCTAGTTTTGCGCATTGAGTTCCTAACACTGCTACCTGATGAAACAAGAGGTCAGTTCAATGAGGCCCTCGTCACAGTGTTGTTTCACAGAGTAAAGCGTATGGCTCTTTGCTGCTAGTTCTGCTCATTCAGTTTTTAACCGTGCTACCGAAGTGAAACAAGAGGTTACTTCAGTGATGCACTCGCCACAGTGTTGATTCACAGAGCGGAGTGTATGGCACCATGCTGCCCGTTCTGTGCATTCAGTTCCTAACATTGCTACCTAAATGAAACAAGAGGTTAGTTCAATGAGGCAGTCGGCACAGTGTTCCTTCACAGAGTGGAGTGTATGGCTCTTTGCTTCTAGTTTTGCGCATTCAGTTCCTAACACTGCTACCTGAGTGAAACAAGAGGTCAGTTCAATGAGGCCCTCGTCACAGTGTTGTTTCACAGAGTAAAGCGTTTGGCTCTTTGCTGCTAGTTCTGCTCATTCAGTTTTTAACCGTGCTACCGAAGTGAAACAAGAGGTTACTTCAGTGAGGCACTCGCCACAGTGTTGGTTCACTGAGTGGAGTGTGCAGCACCATGCTGCCCGTTCTGAGCATTCAGTTCCTAACATTGCTACCTAAATGAAACAAGAGGTTAGTTCAGTGAGGCACTCGCCACTGTGTTCTTTCACAGAGTAAAGCATATGGCTCTATGCTGCTAGTTCTGCGCATTCTGTTTTTAACCGTGCTACCTAAATGAAACAAGAGGATAGTTCAATGAGGCACTCGCCACTGTGTTTTTTCACAGAGTAAAGCGTATGGCTCTTTGCTACTAATTCTGCACTTTCATTTTTTAACCGTGCTACCTAAGTGAAACAAGAGGTTAGTTCAGTGAGGCACTCGCCACAGTGTTGTTTCACAGAGGAAAGCCTATGGCTCTTTCCTGTTAGTTCTGTGCATTCAGTTTTTAACCGTGCTACATAAATGAAACAAGAGCTTAGTTCAGTTAGGCACTCGCTACTCTGTTGTTTCACAGAGTAAAGCATATGCTCTTTGCTGTTTGTTCTGCGCATTCAGTTTTTAACCATGCTACCTAAATGAAAAAAGAGTTTAGTTCCGTGAGTCACTCCCACTGTGTTGTTTCACAGAGTAAAGCGTATGGCTCTTTGCTGCTAGTTCTGCGCATTCAGTTTTTAACCGTGCTAACTAATTGAAACAAGAGGTGAGTCCAGTGAGGCACTCGCCACAGTGTTGTTTCACAGAGTAAAGCGTATGGCTCTTAGCTGCTAGATCTGCACTTTCATTTTTTAACCGTGATACCTAGGTGAAACAAGAGGTTAGTTCAGTGAGGCAATCGCCACTGTGTTGTTTCACAGAGTAAAGTATATGGCTCTTTGCTGCCTGTTCTGGGAATTCAGTTCTTAACCATGCTACCTAAATGAAACAAGAGGTTAGTTCAATGAGGCACTCGCCACACTGTTGCTTCACAGAGTGGAGTGTATATCACCTTGCTGCCTGTTCTGCGCATTCAGTTCTTAACCGTGCTACCGAAGTGAAACAAGAGGTTAGTTCAGTGAGGCACTCGCCACAGTGTTGGTTCACAGAGTGGAGTGTATAGCACCTTGCTGCCTGTTCAGCGCATTCAGTTCCTAACAGTGCTACCTAAGTGAAACAAGAGGTTAGTTCAGTGAGGCACTCGCCACAGTGTTGTTTCCCAGAGTAAAACGTATGGCTCTTTGCTGATAGTTCTGCGCATTCAGGTTTTAACCGTGCTGCCTAAATGAAACAAGAAGTTAGTTCAATGAGGCACTCGCCACTGTGTTGTTTCACAGAGTAAATCGTATGGCTCTTTGCTGCTAGTTCTGCGCTTTCATTTTTTAACCGTGCTACCTAGGTGAAACAAGAGGTTAGTTCAGTGAGGCACTCGCCACTGTGTTGTTTCACAGAGGAAAGCCTATTGCTCTTTCCTGTTAGTTCTGTGCATTCAGTTTTTAACCGTGCTACCTAAATGAAACAAGAGCTTAGTTCAGTGAGGCACTCGCCACTGTGTTGTTTCACAGAGTAAAGCGTATGGCTCTTTGCTGCTTGTTCTGTGCATTCAGTGTTTAACCGTGCTACCTAAATGAAACAAGAGGTTAGTTCCGTGAGTCACTCCCCACTGTGTTGTTTCACAGAGTAAAGCGTATGGCTCTTTGCTGCTAGTTCTGCTCATTCAATTTTTAACCGTGCTACCTAAGTGAAACAAGTGGTTAGTTCAGTGAGGCACTCGCCACAGTGTTACTTCAAAGAGTGGAGTGTATAGCATGTTGCTGCCTGTTCTGCGCATTTAGTTCCTAACAGTGCTTCCTAAATGAAACAAGAGGTTAGTTCAGTGAGGCACTCGCCACTGTGTTGTTTCACAGAGTAAAGTGTATGGCTCGTTGCTGCTAGTTCTGCTCATTCAGTTTTTAACCGTGCTACCTAAGTGAAACAAGAGTTTAGTTCAGTGAGGCACTCGCCACAGTGTTGGTTCACAGAGTGGAGTGTATAGCACCTTGCTGCCCGTTCTGCGCATTCACTTCCTAACATTGCTACCTAAATGAAAGAAGAGGTTAGTGCAATGAGGCATTTGCCACAGTGTTGGTTCACAGAGTGGAGTCTATCGCACGTTGCTGCTATTTCTACGCATTTAGTTCCTAACCCTGCTACCTAAATGAAACAAGATGATAGTTCAATGTGGCACTCGCCAAAGTGTTGCTTCACAGAGTGGAGAGTAGGGCTCTTTGCTTCTAGTTTTGCGCATTCAGTTCCTAACCCTGCTACCTAAATGAAACAAGAGGTTAGTTCAATGAGGCAGTCGGCACAGTGTTCCTTCACAGAGTGGAGTGTAGGGCTCTTTGCTTCTAGTTTTGCGCATTGAGTTCCTAACACTGCTACCTGATGAAACAAGAGGTCAGTTCAATGAGGCCCTCGTCACAGTGTTGTTTCACAGAGTAAAGCGTTTGGCTCTTTGCTGCTAGTTCTGCTCATTCAGTTTTTAACCGTGCTACCGAAGTGAAACAAGAGGTTACTTCAGTGAGGCACTCGCCACAGTGTTGGTTCACTGAGTGGAGTGTGCAGCACCATGCTGCCCGTTCTGAGCATTCAGTTCCTAACATTGCTACCTAAATGAAACAAGAGGTTAGTTCAGTGAGGCACTCGCCACTGTGTTCTTTCACAGAGTAAAGCATATGGCTCTTTGCTGCTAGTTTTGCGCATTCAGGTTTTAACCGTGCTACCTAAATGAAACAAGAGGATAGTTCAATGAGGCACTCGCCACAGTGTTTTTTCACAGAGTAAAGCGTATGGCTCTTTGCTGCTAGTTCTGCACTTTCATTTTTTAACCGTGCTACCTAAGTGAAACAAGAGGTTAGTTCAGTGAGGCACTCGCCACAGTGTTGTTTCACAGAGGAAAGCCTATGGCTCTTTCCTGTTAGTTCTGTGCATTCAGTTTTTAACCGTGCTACCTAAATGAAACAAGAGCTTAGTTCAGTGAGGCACTCGCCACTGTGTTGTTTCACAGAGTGGAGTGTATAGCACCTTGCTGCCTGTTCTGCGCATTCAGTTCCTAACAGTGCTTCCTAAATGAAACAAGAGGTTAGTTCAGTGAGGCACTGGCCACAGTGTTGTTTCCCAGAGTAAAACGTATGGCTCTTTGCTGCTAGTTCTGCGCTTTCATTTTTTAACCGTGCTACCTAGGTGAAACAAGAGGTTATTTCAGTGAGGCACTCGCCACAGTGTTGGTTCACAGAGTGGGGTGTATAGCACCTTGCTGCCTGTTCTGCGCATTCAGTTCCTAACAGTGCTTCCTAAAGGAAACAAGAGGTTAGTTCAGTGAGGCTCTGGCCACAGTGTTGTTTCCCAGAGTAAAACGTATGGCTCTTTGCTGCTAGTTCTGCGCTTTCATTTTTTAACCGTGCTACCTAGGTGAAAGAAGAGGTTAGTTCAGTGAGGCACTCGCCACTGTGTTGTTTCACAGAGGAAAACCTATGGCTCTTTCCTGTTAGTTCTGTGCATTCAGTTTTTAACCGTGCTACTTAAATGAAACAAGAGCTTAGTTCAGTGAGGCACTCGCCACTGTGTTGTTTCACAGAGTAAAGCATATGGCTCTTTGCTGCTTGTTCTGCGCATTCAGTGTTTAACCGTGCTACCTAAATGAAACAGGAGGTTAGTTCCGTCAGTCACTCCCCACTGTGTTGTTTCACAGAATAAAGCGTATGGATCTTTGCTACTAGTTCTGCTCATTTAGTTTTTAACCATGCTACCTAAGTGAAACAAGAGTTTAGTTCAGTGAGGCACTCGCCACAGTGTTACTTCAAAGAGTGGAGTGTATAGCATGTTGCTGCCTGTTCTGCGCATTTAGTTCCTAACAGTGCTTCCTAAATGAAACAAGAGGTTAGTTCAGTGAGGCACTCGCCACTGTGTTGTTTCACAGAGTAAAGTGTATGGCTCGTTGCTGCTAGTTCTGCTCATTCAGTTTTTAACCGTGCTACCTAAGTGAAACAAGAGTTTAGTTCAGTGAGGCACTCGCCACAGTGTTGGTTCACAGAGTGGAGTGTATAGCACCTTGCTGCCCGTTCTGCGCATTCACTTCCTAACATTGCTACCTAAATGAAAGAAGAGGTTAGTGCAATGAGGCATTTGCCACAGTGTTGGTTCACAGAGTGGAGTCTATCGCACGTTGCTGCTATTTCTACGCATTTAGTTCCTAACCCTGCTACCTAAATGAAACAAGATGATAGTTCAATGTGGCACTCGCCAAAGTGTTGCTTCACAGAGTGGAGAGTAGGGCTCTTTGCTTCTAGTTTTGCGCATTCAGTTCCTAACCCTGCTACCTAAATGAAACAAGAGGTTAGTTCAATGAGGCAGTCGGCACAGTGTTCCTTCACAGAGTGGAGTGTAGGGCTCTTTGCTTCTAGTTTTGCGCATTGAGTTCCTAACACTGCTACCTGATGAAACAAGAGGTCAGTTCAATGAGGCCCTCGTCACAGTGTTGTTTCACAGAGTAAAGCGTTTGGCTCTTTGCTGCTAGTTCTGCTCATTCAGTTTTTAACCGTGCTACCGAAGTGAAACAAGAGGTTACTTCAGTGAGGCACTCGCCACAGTGTTGGTTCACTGAGTGGAGTGTGCAGCACCATGCTGCCCGTTCTGAGCATTCAGTTCCTAACATTGCTACCTAAATGAAACAAGAGGTTAGTTCAGTGAGGCACTCGCCACTGTGTTCTTTCACAGAGTAAAGCATATGGCTCTTTGCTGCTAGTTTTGCGCATTCAGGTTTTAACCGTGCTACCTAAATGAAACAAGAGGATAGTTCAATGAGGCACTCGCCACAGTGTTTTTTCACAGAGTAAAGCGTATGGCTCTTTGCTGCTAGTTCTGCACTTTCATTTTTTAACCGTGCTACCTAAGTGAAACAAGAGGTTAGTTCAGTGAGGCACTCGCCACAGTGTTGTTTCACAGAGGAAAGCCTATGGCTCTTTCCTGTTAGTTCTGTGCATTCAGTTTTTAACCGTGCTACCTAAATGAAACAAGAGCTTAGTTCAGTGAGGCACTCGCTACTGTGTTGTTTCACAGAGTAAAGCATATGCTCTTTGCTGTTTGTTCTGCGCATTCAGTTTTTAACCGTGCTACCTAAATGAAAAAAGAGTTTAGTTCCCTGAGTCACTCCCCACTGTGTTGTTTCACAGAGTAAAGCGTATGGCTCTTTGCTGCTAGTTCTGCGCATTCAGTTTTTAACCGTTCTAACTAATTGAAACAAGAGGTGAGTCCAGTGAGGCACTCGCCACAGTGTTGTTTCACAGAGTAAAGCGTATGGCTCTTAGCTGCTAGATCTGCACTTTCATTTTTTAACCGTGCTACCTAGGTGAAACAAGAGGTTAGTTCAGTGAGGCAATCGCCACTGTGTTGTTTCACAGAGTAAAGTATATGGCTCTTTGCTGCCTGTTCTGGGAATTCAGTTCTTAACCATGCTACCTAAATGAAACAAGAGGTTAGTTCAGTGAGGCACTCGCCACTCTGTTGCTTCACAGAGTGGAGTGTATATCACCTTGCTGCCTGTTCTGCGCATTCAGTTCTTAACCGTGCTACCTAAGTGAAACAAGAGGTTAGTTCAGTGAGGCACTCGCCACAGTGTTGGTTCACAGAGTGGAGTGTATAGCACCTTGCTGCCTGTTCAGCGCATTCAGTTCCTAACAGTGCTACCTAAATGAAACAAGTGGATAGTTCAATGAGGCACTCGCCACTGTGTTGTTTCACAGAGTAAAGCGTATGGCACTTTGCTGCTAGTTCTGCGCTTTCATTTTTTAACCGTGCTACCTAGGTGAAACAAGAGGTTAGTTCAGTGAGGCACTCACAACAGTGTTGTTTCACAGAGGAAAGCCTATGGCTCTTTCCTGTTAGTTCTGTGCATTCAGTTTTTAACCGTGCTACCTAAATGAAACAAGAGCTTAGTTCAGTGAGGCACTCGCCACTGTGTTGTTTCACAGTGTAAAGCGTATGGCTCTTTGCTGCTTGTTCTGCGCATTCAGTGTTTAACCGTGCTACCTAAATGAAACAAGAGGTTAGTTCCGTTAGTCTCTCCCCACTGTGTTGTTTCCCAGAGTAAAACGTATGGCTCTTTGCTGCTAGTTCTGCGCTTTCATTTTTTAACCGTGCTACCTAGGTGAAACAAGAGGTTATTTCAGTGAGGCACTCGCCACAGTGTTGGTTCACAGAGTGGAGTGTATAGCACCTTGCTGCCTGTTCTGCGCATTCAGTTCCTAACAGTGCTTCCTAAAGGAAACAAGAGGTTAGTTCAGTGAGGCTCTGGCCACAGTGTTGTTTCCCAGAGTAAAACGTATGGCTCTTTGCTGCTAGTTCTGCGCTTTCATTTTTTAACCGTGCTACCTAGGTGAAAGAAGAGGTTAGTTCAGTGAGGCACTCGCCACTGTGTTGTTTCACAGAGGAAAACCTATGGCTCTTTCCTGTTAGTTCTGTGCATTCAGTTTTTAACCGTGCTACTTAAATGAAACAAGAGCTTAGTTCAGTGAGGCACTCGCCACTGTGTTGTTTCACAGAGTAAAGCATATGGCTCTTTGCTGCTTGTTCTGCGCATTCAGTGTTTAACCGTGCTACCTAAATGAAACAGGAGGTTAGTTCCGTCAGTCACTCCCCACTGTGTTGTTTCACAGAATAAAGCGTATGGATCTTTGCTACTAGTTCTGCTCATTTAGTTTTTAACCATGCTACCTAAGTGAAACAAGAGTTTAGTTCAGTGAGGCACTCGCCACAGTGTTACTTCAAAGAGTGGAGTGTATAGCATGTTGCTGCCTGTTCTGCGCATTTAGTTCCTAACAGTGCTTCCTAAATGAAACAAGAGGTTAGTTCAGTGAGGCACTCGCCACTGTGTTGTTTCACAGAGTAAAGTGTATGGCTCGTTGCTGCTAGTTCTGCTCATTCAGTTTTTAACCGTGCTACCTAAGTGAAACAAGAGTTTAGTTCAGTGAGGCACTCGCCACAGTGTTGGTTCACAGAGTGGAGTGTATAGCACCTTGCTGCCCGTTCTGCGCATTCACTTCCTAACATTGCTACCTAAATGAAAGAAGAGGTTAGTGCAATGAGGCATTTGCCACAGTGTTGGTTCACAGAGTGGAGTCTATCGCACGTTGCTGCTATTTCTACGCATTTAGTTCCTAACCCTGCTACCTAAATGAAACAAGATGATAGTTCAATGTGGCACTCGCCAAAGTGTTGCTTCACAGAGTGGAGAGTAGGGCTCTTTGCTTCTAGTTTTGCGCATTCAGTTCCTAACCCTGCTACCTAAATGAAACAAGAGGTTAGTTCAATGAGGCAGTCGGCACAGTGTTCCTTCACAGAGTGGAGTGTAGGGCTCTTTGCTTCTAGTTTTGCGCATTGAGTTCCTAACACTGCTACCTGATGAAACAAGAGGTCAGTTCAATGAGGCCCTCGTCACAGTGTTGTTTCACAGAGTAAAGCGTTTGGCTCTTTGCTGCTAGTTCTGCTCATTCAGTTTTTAACCGTGCTACCGAAGTGAAACAAGAGGTTACTTCAGTGAGGCACTCGCCACAGTGTTGGTTCACTGAGTGGAGTGTGCAGCACCATGCTGCCCGTTCTGAGCATTCAGTTCCTAACATTGCTACCTAAATGAAACAAGAGGTTAGTTCAGTGAGGCACTCGCCACTGTGTTCTTTCACAGAGTAAAGCATATGGCTCTTTGCTGCTAGTTTTGCGCATTCAGGTTTTAACCGTGCTACCTAAATGAAACAAGAGGATAGTTCAATGAGGCACTCGCCACAGTGTTTTTTCACAGAGTAAAGCGTATGGCTCTTTGCTGCTAGTTCTGCACTTTCATTTTTTAACCGTGCTACCTAGGTGAAACAAGAGGTTAGTTCAGTGAGGCACTCGCCACAGTGTTGTTTCACAGAGGAAAGCCTATGGCTCTTTCCTGTTAGTTCTGTGCATTCAGTTTTTAACCGTGCTACCTAAATGAAACAAGAGCTTAGTTCAGTGAGGCACTCGCCACTGTGTTGGTTCACAGAGTAAAGCGTATGGCTCTTTGCTGCTTGTTCTGCGCATTCAGTGTTTAACCGTGCTACCTAAATGAAACAAGAGGTTAGTTCAGTGAGGCACTGGCCACAGTGTTGTTTCCCAGAGTAAAACGTATGGCTCTTTGCTGCAAGTTCTGCGCTTTCATTTTTTAACCGTGCTACCTAGGTGAAAGAAGAGGTTAGTTCAGTGAGGCACTCGCCACAGTGTTGGTTCACAGAGTGGAGTGTATAGCACCTTGCTGCCCGTCCTGCGCATTCACTTCCTAACATTGCTACCTAAATGAAACAAGAGGTTAGTTCAATGAGGCATTTGCCACAGTGTTGGCTCACAGAGTGGAGTCTATCGCACGTTGCTGCTATTTCTACGCATTCAGTTCCTAACCCTGCTACCTAAATGAAACAAGATGATAGCTTAATGAGGCAGTCGGCACAGTGTTCCTTCACAGAGTGGAGTGTAGGGCTCTTTGCTTCTAGTTTTGCGCATTGAGTTCCTAACACTGCTACCTGATGAAACAAGAGGTCAGTTCAATGAGGCCCTCGTCACAGTGTTGTTTCACAGAGTACAGCGTATGGCTCTTTGCTGCTGGTTCTGCTCATTCAGTTTTTAACCGTGCTACCGAAGTGAAACAAGAGGTTACTTCAGTGAGGATCTCGCCACAGTGTTGGTTCACTGAGTGGAGTGTACAGCACCATGCTGCCCGTTCTGCGCATTCAGTTCCTAACATTGCTACGTAAATGAAACAAGAGGTTACTTCAGTGAGGCACTCGCCACAGTGTTGTTTCACAGAGTAAAGCGTATGGCTCTTTGCTGCTAGTTCTGTGCATTCAGGTTTTAACCGTGCTGCCTAAATGAAAGACGAGGTTAGTTCAATGAGGCACTCGCCACTGTGTTGTTTCACAGAGTAAAGCATATGGCTCTTTGCTACTAGTTCTGCGCTTTAATTTTTTAACCGTGCTACCTAGGTGAAACAAGAGTTTAGTTCAATGAGGCACTCGCCACTGTGTTGTTACACAGAGTAAAGCGTATGGCTCTTTGCTGCTAGTTCTGTGCATTCAGGTTTTAACCGTGCTGCCTAAATGAAACAAGAAGTTAGTTCAATGAGGCACTCGCCACTGTGTTGTTTCACAGAGTAAAGCGTATGGCTCTTTGCTGCTTGTTCTGTGTGTTCAGTTTTTAACCGTGCTACCTAGGTGAAACAAGAGGTTAGTTCAGTGAGGCACTCGCCACTGTGTTGTTTCACAGAGTAAAGCGTATGGCTCTTTGCTGCCTGTTCTGGGAATTCAGTTATTAACCATGCTACCTAAATGAAACAAGAGGTTAGTTCAGTGAGGCACTCGCCACTCTGTTGCTTCACAGAGTGGAGTGTATATCACCATGCTGCCCGTTCTGCGCATTCAGTTCCTAACATTGCTACGTAAATGAAACAAGAGGTTACTTCAGTGAGGCACTCGCCACAGTGTTGTTTCACAGAGTAAAGCGTATGGCTCTTTGCTGCTAGTTCTGTGCATTCAGGTTTTAACCGTGCTGCCTAAATGAAAGACGAGGTTAGTTCAATGAGGCACTCGCCACTGTGTTGTTTCACAGAGTAAAGCATATGGCTCTTTGCTACTAGTTCTGCGCTTTAATTTTTTAACCGTGCTACCTAGGTGAAACAAGAGGTTAGTTCAATGAGGCACTCGCCACTGTGTTGTTACACAGAGTAAAGTGTATGGCTCTTTGCTGCTAGTTCTGCGCATTCAGGTTTTAACCGTGCTACTTAAGTGAAACAAGAGGTTAGTTCAGTGAGGCACTCGCCACTGTGTTGTTTCACAGAGTAAAGCGTATGGTTCTTTGCTGCTAGTTCTGCGCATTCAGTTTTTAACCGTGCTAAGTAAGTGAAACAAGAGGTTAGTCCAGTGAGGCACTCCCCACATTGTTGTTTCACAGAGGAAAGTCTATGGCTCTTTCCTGTTAGTTCTGTGCATTCAGTTTTTAACCGTGCTACCTAAATGAAACAAGAGGTTAGTTCAGTGAGGCACTCGCCACTGTGTTGTTTCACAGAGTGGAGTGTATAGCACCTTGCTGCCTGTTCTGCGCATTCAGTTCCTAACAGTGCTTCCTAAAGGAAACAAGAGGTTAGTTCAATGAGGCAGTCGGCACAGTGTTCCTTCACAGAGTGGAGTGTAGGGCTCTTTGCTTCTAGTTTTGCGCATTGAGTTCCTAACACTGCTACCTGATGAAACAAGAGGTCAGTTCAATGAGGCCCTCGTCACAGTGTTGTTTCACAGAGTAAAGCGTATGGCTCTTTGCTGCTAGTTCTGCTCATTCAGTTTTTAACCGTGCTACCGAAGTGAAACAAGAGGTTACTTCAGTGATGCACTCGCCACAGTGTTGATTCACAGAGCGGAGTGTATGGCACCATGCTGCCCGTTCTGTGCATTCAGTTCCTAACATTGCTACCTAAATGAAACAAGAGGTTAGTTCAATGAGGCAGTCGGCACAGTGTTCCTTCACAGAGTGGAGTGTATGGCTCTTTGCTTCTAGTTTTGCGCATTCAGTTCCTAACACTGCTACCTGAGTGAAACAAGAGGTCAGTTCAATGAGGCCCTCGTCACAGTGTTGTTTCACAGAGTAAAGCGTTTGGCTCTTTGCTGCTAGTTCTGCTCATTCAGTTTTTAACCGTGCTACCGAAGTGAAACAAGAGGTTACTTCAGTGAGGCACTCGCCACAGTGTTGGTTCACTGAGTGGAGTGTGCAGCACCATGCTGCCCGTTCTGAGCATTCAGTTCCTAACATTGCTACCTAAATGAAACAAGAGGTTAGTTCAGTGAGGCACTCGCCACTGTGTTCTTTCACAGAGTAAAGCATATGGCTCTATGCTGCTAGTTCTGCGCATTCTGTTTTTAACCGTGCTACCTAAATGAAACAAGAGGATAGTTCAATGAGGCACTCGCCACTGTGTTTTTTCACAGAGTAAAGCGTATGGCTCTTTGCTACTAATTCTGCACTTTCATTTTTTAACCGTGCTACCTAAGTGAAACAAGAGGTTAGTTCAGTGAGGCACTCGCCACAGTGTTGTTTCACAGAGGAAAGCCTATGGCTCTTTCCTGTTAGTTCTGTGCATTCAGTTTTTAACCGTGCTACATAAATGAAACAAGAGCTTAGTTCAGTTAGGCACTCGCTACTCTGTTGTTTCACAGAGTAAAGCATATGCTCTTTGCTGTTTGTTCTGCGCATTCAGTTTTTAACCATGCTACCTAAATGAAAAAAGAGTTTAGTTCCGTGAGTCACTCCCACTGTGTTGTTTCACAGAGTAAAGCGTATGGCTCTTTGCTGCTAGTTCTGCGCATTCAGTTTTTAACCGTGCTAACTAATTGAAACAAAAGGTGAGTCCAGTGAGGCACTCGCCACAGTGTTGTTTCACAGAGTAAAGCGTATGGCTCTTAGCTGCTAGATCTGCACTTTCATTTTTTAACCGTGATACCTAGGTGAAACAAGAGGTTAGTTCAGTGAGGCAATCGCCACTGTGTTGTTTCACAGAGTAAAGTATATGGCTCTTTGCTGCCTGTTCTGGGAATTCAGTTCTTAACCATGCTACCTAAATGAAACAAGAGGTTAGTTCAATGAGGCACTCGCCACACTGTTGCTTCACAGAGTGGAGTGTATATCACCTTGCTGCCTGTTCTGCGCATTCAGTTCTTAACCGTGCTACCGAAGTGAAACAAGAGGTTAGTTCAGTGAGGCACTCGCCACAGTGTTGGTTCACAGAGTGGAGTGTATAGCACCTTGCTGCCTGTTCAGCGCATTCAGTTCCTAACAGTGCTACCTAAGTGAAACAAGAGGTTAGTTCAGTGAGGCACTCGCCACAGTGTTGTTTCCCAGAGTAAAACGTATGGCTCTTTGCTGATAGTTCTGCGCATTCAGGTTTTAACCGTGCTGCCTAAATGAAACAAGAAGTTAGTTCAATGAGGCACTCGCCACTGTGTTGTTTCACAGAGTAAATCGTATGGCTCTTTGCTGCTAGTTCTGCGCTTTCATTTTTTAACCGTGCTACCTAGGTGAAACAAGAGGTTAGTTCAGTGAGGCACTCGCCACTGTGTTGTTTCACAGAGGAAAGCCTATTGCTCTTTCCTGTTAGTTCTGTGCATTCAGTTTTTAACCGTGCTACCTAAATGAAACAAGAGCTTAGTTCAGTGAGGCACTCGCCACTGTGTTGTTTCACAGAGTAAAGCGTATGGCTCTTTGCTGCTTGTTCTGTGCATTCAGTGTTTAACCGTGCTACCTAAATGAAACAAGAGGTTAGTTCCGTGAGTCACTCCCCACTGTGTTGTTTCACAGAGTAAAGCGTATGGCTCTTTGCTGCTAGTTCTGCTCATTCAATTTTTAACCGTGCTACCTGAGTGAAACAAGTGGTTAGTTCAGTGAGGCACTCCCCACACTGTTGGTTCCCAGAGTGGAGTGTATAGCACGTTGCTGCCCTTTCTGCGCATTCATTTCCTAACATTGCTACCTAAATGAAACAAGAGGTTAGTTCGATGAGGCACTTGCCACAATTTTAGTTCACAGAGTGAAGTATATAGCACGTTGCTGCTATTTCTGCGTTCAGTTCCTAACCGTGCTACCTAAATGACGCAAGGGTTTAGTTCAATGAGGCATTTGCCATGTTGGTTCACAGAGTGGAGTCTATCGCACATTTCTGCTATTTCTACGCATTCAGCTCCTAACCCTGCTATCTACAAGAAACAAGAGGTTAGTTCAATGAGGCACTCGGCACAGTGTTGCTTCACAGAGTGGAGTGTAGGGCTCTTTGTTTCTAGTTTTGCGCATTCAGTTCCTAGCCCTGCTTCCTAAATGAAACAAGAGGTTAGTTCAGTGAGACACTCGCCACTGTGTTGTTTCACAGAGGAAAGCGTATGGATCTTTGCTGCTAGTTCTGCTCATTTAGTTTTTAACCGTGCTACCTAAGTGAAACAAGAGTTTAGTTCAGTGAGGCACTCGCCACAGTGTTACTTCAAAGAGTGGAGTGTATAGCACGTTGCTGCCTGTTCTGCGCATTTAGTTCCTAGCAGTGCTTCCTAAATGAAACAAGAGGTTAGTTCAGTGAGGCACTCGCCACTGTGTTGTTTCACAGAGTAAAGCGTATGGCTCTTTGCTGCTAGTTCTGCGCATTCAGTTTTTAACCGTGCTACTTAAGTGAAACAAGAGGTTAGTCCAGTGAGGCACTCGCCACAGTGTTGTTTCACAGAGTAAAGCGTATGGCTCTTTGCTGCTAGTTCTGTGCTTTAATTTTTTAACCGTTCTACCTAAATGAAACAAGAGGTTAGTTCAATGAGGCACTCGCCACTGTGTTGTTTCACAGAGTAAAGCGTATGGCTCTTTGCTGCTAGTTCTGCGCATTCAGTAGTTAACCGTGCTACTTAAGTGAAACAAGAGGTTAGTCCAGTGAGGCACTCGCCACAGTGTTGTTTTACAGAGTAAAGGGTATGGCTCTTTGCTGCTAGTTCTGCGCATTCAGTTTTTAACCGTGCTAAGTGAAACAAGAGGTTAGTCCAGTGAGGCACTCGCCACAGTGTTGTTTCACAGAGTAAAGCGTATGGCTCTTTGCTGCTAGTTCTGCACTTTCATTTTTTAACCGTGCTACCTAGGTGAAACAAGAGGTTAGTTCAGTGAGGCAATCGCCACTGTGTTGTTTCACAGAGTAAAGCATATGGCTCTTTGCTTCCTGTTCTGGGAATTCAGTTCTTAACCATGCTACCTAAATGAAACAAGAGGTTAGTTCAATGAGGCACTCGGCACAGTGTTCCTTCAGAAAGTTGAGTGTAGAGCTCTTTGCTTCTAGTTTTGCGCATTCAGTTCCTAACACTGCTACCTGAATGAAACAAGAGGTTAGTCCAGTGAGGCACTCGTCACAGTGTTGCTTCACAGAGTGGAGGATGTCGCACTTTGCTGCCTGTTCTTCGCATTCAGTTCTTAACGGCGCTATCTAAATGAAACAAGAGGTTTGTTCAAAGAGGCACTGGCCACAGTGTTGGTTCACAGAGTGGAGGGTATAGCACGTTGCTGACTGTTCTGCACTCAGTTCCTAACAGTGCTTCCTAAATGAAACAAGAGGTTAGTTCAGTGAGGCACTAGCCACTGTGTTGTTTCACAGAGTAAAGCGTATGGCTCTTTGCTGCTAGTTCTGCGCATTCAGGTTTTAACCGTGCTACCGAAGTGAAACAAGAGTTTAGTTCAGTGAGGCACTCGCCACAGTGTTGATTCACAGAGCGGAGTGTATGGCACCATGCTGCCCGTTCTGTGCATTCAGTTCCTAACATTGCTACCTAAATGAAACAAGAGGTTAGTTCAGTGAGGCACTCGCCACAGTGTTGGATCACAGAGTAAAACGTATGGCTCTTTGCTTCTAGTTCTGGGCATTCAGGTGTTAACCGTGCTACCTAAATGAAAGAAGAGGTTAGTTCAGTGAGGCACTGTCCACTGTGTTGTTTCACAGAGTAAAGCATATGGCTCTTTGCTGCTAGTTCTGCGCTTTAATTTTTTAAACGTGCTACCTAAATGAAACAAGAGGTTAGTTCAATGAGGCACTCGCCACTGTGTTGTTTCACAGAGTAAAGCGTATGGCTCTTTGCTGCTAGTTCTGCCCATTCAGTTTTTAACCGTGCTACTTAAGTGAAACAAGAGGTTAGTCCAGTGAGGCACTCGCCACAGTGTTGTTTCACAGAGTAAAGCGTATGGCTCTTTGCTGCTAGTTCTGGGCATTCAGTTTTAACCGTGCTACTTAAGTGAAACAAGAGGTTAGTCCAGTGAGGCACTCGCCACAGTGTTGTTTCACAGAGTAAAGCGTATGGCTCTTTGCTGCTAGTTCTGCGCATTCAGTTTTTAACCGTGCTAAGTGAAACAAGAGGTTAGTCCAGTGAGGCACTCGCCACAGTGTTGTTTCACAGAGTAAAGCGTATGGCACTTTGCTGCTAGTTCTGCGCTTTAATTTTTTAACCGTGCTACCTAGGTGAAACAAGAGGTTAGTTCAGTGAGGCACTCGCCACTGTGTTGTTTCACAGAGTAAAGCGTATGGCTCTTTGCTGCTTGTTCTGTGTGTTCAGTTTTTAACCGTGCTACCTAAATGAAACATGAGGTTAGTTGAATGAGGCACTCGCCACTGTGTTGTTTCACAGAGTAAAGTGTATGGCTCTTTGCTGCTAGTTCTGCGCATTCAGGTTTTAACCGTGCTACTTAAGTGAAACAAGAGGTTAGTTCAGTGAGGCACTCGCCACTGTGTTGTTTCACAGAGTAAAGCGTATGGTTCTTTGCTGCTAGTTCTGCGCATTCAGTTTTTAACCGTGCTAAGTAAGTGAAACAAGAGGTTAGTCCAGTGAGGCACTCCCCACATTGTTGTTTCACAGAGGAAAGTCTATGGCTCTTTCCTGTTAGTTCTGTGCATTCAGGTTTTAACCGTGCTACCTAAATGAAACAAGAGGTTAGTTCAGTGAGGCACTCGCCACTGTGTTGTTTCACAGAGTGGAGTGTATAGCACCTTGCTGCCTGTTCTGCGCATTCAGTTCCTAACAGTGCTTCCTAAAGGAAACAAGAGGTTAGTTCAGTGAGGCTCTGGCCACAGTGTTGTTTCCCAGAGTAAAACGTATGGCTCTTTGCTGCTAGTTCTGCGCTTTCATTTTTTAACCGTGCTACCTAGGTGAAAGAAGAGGTTAGTTCAGTGAGGCACTCGCCACTGTGTTGTTTCACAGAGGAAAACCTATGGCTCTTTCCTGTTAGTTCTGTGCATTCAGTTTTTAACCGTGCTACTTAAATGAAACAAGAGCTTAGTTCAGTGAGGCACTCGCCACTGTGTTGTTTCACAGAGTAAAGCATATGGCTCTTTGCTGCTTGTTCTGCGCATTCAGTGTTTAACCGTGCTACCTAAATGAAACAGGAGGTTAGTTCCGTGAGTCACTCCCCACTGTGTTGTTTCACAGAATAAAGCGTATGGATCTTTGCTACTAGTTCTGCTCATTTAGTTTTTAACCATGCTACCTAAGTGAAACAAGAGTTTAGTTCAGTGAGGCACTCGCCACAGTGTTACTTCAAAGAGTGGAGTGTATAGCACGTTGCTGCCTGTTCTGCGCATTTAGTTCCTAACAGTGCTTCCTAAATGAACAAGAGGTTAGTTCAGTGAGGCACTCGCCACTGTGTTGTTTCACAGAGTAAAGTGTATGGCTCGTTGCTGCTAGTTCTGCTCATTCAGTTTTTAACCGTGCTACCTAAGTGAAACAAGAGTTTAGTTCAATGAGGCACTCGCCACAGTGTTGGTTCACAGAGTGGAGTGTATAGCACCTTGCTGCCCGTTCTGCGCATTCACTTCCTAACATTGCTACCTAAATGAAAGAAGAGGTTAGTGCAGTGAGGCATTTGCCACAGTGTTGGTTCACAGAGTGGAGTCTATCGCACGTTGCTGCTATTTCTACGCATTCAGTTCCTAACCCTGTTACCTAAATGAAACAAGATGATAGCTCAATGTGGCACTCGCCAAAGTGTTGCTTCACAGAGTGGAGAGTAGGGCTCTTTGCTTCTAGTTTTGCGCATTCAGTTCCTAACCCTGCTACCTAAATGAAACAAGAGGTTAGTTCCATGAGGCAGTCGGCACAGTGTTCCTTCACAGAGTGGAGTGTAGGGCTCTTTGCTTCTAGTTTTGCGCATTGAGTTCCTAACACTGCTACCTGATGAAACAAGAGGTCAGTTCAATGAGGCCCCTCGTCACAGTGTTGTTTCACAGAGTAAAGCGTATGGCTCTTTGCTGCTAGTTCTGCTCATTCAGTTTTTAACCGTGCTACCGAAGTGAAACAAGAGGTTACTTCAGTGATGCACTCGCCACAGTGTTGATTCACAGAGCGGAGTGTAATGGCACCATGCTGCCCGTTCTGTGCATTCAGTTCCTAACATTGCTACCTAAATGAAACAAGAGGTTAGTTCAATGAGGCAGTCGGCACAGTGTTCCTTCACAGAGTGGAGTGTATGGCTCTTTGCTTCTAGTTTTGCGCATTCAGTTCCTAACACTGCTACCTGAGTGAAACAAGAGGTCAGTTCAATGAGGCCCTCGTCACAGTGTTGTTTCACAGAGTAAAGCGTTTGGCTCTTTGCTGCTAGTTCTGCTCATTCAGTTTTTAACCGTGCTACCGAAGTGAAACAAGAGGTTACTTCAGTGAGGCACTCGCCACAGTGTTGGTCACTGAGTGGAGTGTGCAGCACCATGCTGCCCGTTCTGAGCATTCAGTTCCTAACATGCTACCTAAATGAAACAAGAGGTTAGTTCAGTGAGGCACTCGCCACTGTGTTCTTTCACAGAGTAAAGCATATGGCTCTATGCTGCTAGTTCTGCGCATTCTGTTTTTAACCGTGCTACCTAAATGAAACAAGAGGATAGTTCAATGAGGCACTCGCCACTGTGTTTTTTCACAGAGTAAAGCGTATGGCTCTTTGCTACTAATTCTGCACTTTCATTTTTTAAACCGTGCTACCTAAGTGAAACAAGAGGTTAGTTCAGTGAGGCACTCGCCACAGTGTTGTTTCACAGAGGAAAGCCTATGGCTCTTTCTGTTAGTTCTGTGCATTCAGTTTTTAACCGTGCTACATAAATGAAACAAGAGCTTAGTTCAGTTAGGCACTCGCTACTCTGTTGTTTCACAGAGTAAAGCATATGCTCTTTGCTGTTTGTTCTGCGCATTCAGTTTTTAACCATGCTACCTAAATGAAAAAAGAGTTTAGTTCCGTGAGTCACTCCCACTGTGTTGTTTCACAGAGTAAAGCGTATGGCTCTTTGCTGCTAGTTCTGCGCATTCAGTTTTTAAACCGTGCTAACTAATTGAAACAAGAGGTGAGTCCAGTGAGGCACTCGCCACAGTGTTGTTTCACAGAGTAAAGCGTATGGCTCTTAGCTGCTAGATCTGCACTTTCATTTTTTAAACCGTGATACCTAGGTGAAACAAGAGGTTAGTTCAGTGAGGCAATCGCCACTGTGTTGTTTCACAGAGTAAAGTATATGGCTCTTTGCTGCCTGTTCTGGGAATTCAGTTCTTAACCATGCTACCTAAATGAAACAAGAGGTTAGTTCAATGAGGCACTCGCCACACTGTTGCTTCACAGAGTGGAGTGTATATCACCTTGCTGCCTGTTCTGCGCATTCAGTTCTTAACCGTGCTACCGAAGTGAAACAAGAGGTTAGTTCAGTGAGGCACTCGCCACAGTGTTGGTTCACAGAGTGGAGTGTATAGCACCTTGCTGCCTGTTCAGCGCATTCAGTTCCTAACAGTGCTACCTAAGTGAAACAAGAGGTTAGTTCAGTGAGGCACTCGCCACAGTGTTGTTTCCCAGAGTAAAACGTATGGCTCTTTGCTGATAGTTCTGCGCATTCAGGTTTTAACCGTGCTGCCTAAATGAAACAAGAAGTTAGTTCAATGAGGCACTCGCCACTGTGTTGTTTCACAGAGTAAATCGTATGGCTCTTTGCTGCTAGTTCTGCGCTTTCATTTTTTAACCGTGCTACCTAGGTGAAACAAGAGGTTAGTTCAGTGAGGCACTCGCCACTGTGTTGTTTCACAGAGGAAAGCCTATTGCTCTTTCCTGTTAGTTCTGTGCATTCAGTTTTTAACCGTGCTACCTAAATGAAACAAGAGCTTAGTTCAGTGAGGCACTCGCCACTGTGTTGTTTCACAGAGTAAAGCGTATGGCTCTTTGCTGCTTGTTCTGTGCATTCAGTGTTTAACCGTGCTACCTAAATGAAACAAGAGGTTAGTTCCGTGAGTCACTCCCCACTGTGTTGTTTCACAGAATAAAGCGTATGGATCTTTGCTACTAGTTCTGCTCATTTAGTTTTTAACCATGCTACCTAAGTGAAACAAGAGTTTAGTTCAGTGAGGCACTCGCCACAGTGTTACTTCAAAGAGTGGAGTGTATAGCACGTTGCTGCCTGTTCTGCGCATTTAGTTCCTAACAGTGCTTCCTAAATGAAACAAGAGGTTAGTTCAGTGAGGCACTCGCCACTGTGTTGTTTCACAGAGTAAAGTGTATGGCTCGTTGCTGCTAGTTCTGCTCATTCAGTTTTTAACCGTGCTACCTAAGTGAAACAAGAGTTTAGTTCAGTGAGGCACTCGCCACAGTGTTGGTTCACAGAGTGGAGTGTATAGCACCTTGCTGCCCGTTCTGCGCATTCACTTCCTAACATTGCTACCTAAATGAAAGAAGAGGTTAGTTCAATGAGGCATTTGCCACAGTGTTGGTTCACAGAGTGGAGTCTATCGCACGTTGCTGCTATTTCTACGCATTTAGTTCCTAACCCTGCTACCTAAATGAAACAAGATGATAGTTCAATGTGGCACTCGCCAAAGTGTTGCTTCACAGAGTGGAGAGTAGGGCTCTTTGCTTCTAGTTTTGCGCATTCAGTTCCTAACCCTGCTACCTAAATGAAACAAGAGGTTAGTTCAATGAGGCAGTCGGCACAGTGTTCCTTCACAGAGTGGAGTGTAGGGCTCTTTGCTTCTAGTTTTGCGCATTGAGTTCCTAACACTGCTACCTGATGAAAAAGAGGTCAGTTCAATGAGGCCCTCGTCACAGTGTTGTTTCACAGAGTAAAGCGTTTGGCTCTTTGCTGCTAGTTCTGCTCATTCAGTT